>JAIOTZ010001280.1:0-36214 GCA_023374045.1 Limonium bicolor
C
Source organism: Limonium bicolor (assembly GCA_023374045.1). Taxonomy (NCBI): domain Eukaryota; kingdom Viridiplantae; phylum Streptophyta; class Magnoliopsida; order Caryophyllales; family Plumbaginaceae; genus Limonium; species Limonium bicolor. The sequence goes on from JAIOTZ010001280.1 coordinate 2, forward strand.
GTACCCTGGACGGGCTGCCTACGTACTCAATTCCATATTGAGATCAGACCATACGTAGTTCGATACTCTGTAGGCAAGGCCCTGGTGACGAATTTGATTCCGATATGGATTTGATGTGGCTTCCGTATTGTTCGGGAACTGTTGGGATGGCTCCCGTGTAGCTTTAGGGGTGGTCTCAATGTCTGAGGATGACTCCCGTAAGGCTCCAGCTTGGCTCTAGGAGCGGTGTCGACGAGGCTCGAGCATGAAGCTGGGTGGCTCCAGGATTGTCTTTGCATGGCTCCGGGTGGCTCCTGTTTGGTTCGATGTAGTTCGAGGATAGCCTAGAATGGCTCCAAGATGGTTCATATAGCTTGATGATGGCCAAGCATCGCTCTAGTTGGCATCTTTTGATCTAAAGTTATGCTTCACAACTACAATTGAAGTTGATTTCCAGCGAGACTAGGTAGAATTCTTACCAGTCAGATGTTGAAGATGAAATGATTATGGTGCATGCAAGTATTAAATACTAGACACTATGCAAAATGCATATGCAGTTTTTGGAGAGAAAGTACAGTCCTATCTCTATTAATATGAGGTTTACGAATATAAGACATCTTCAGTTTGATCCTGAGTGATTGTTGAACTCGAGTACGCGAATCACTTTTCTCTCATGGAGGTATATGGGTCATCTCTCGTGAGTATGGTCGTGTGTGCAAATGTTGTGATGATACTCTTGATGCTTAGAGCAGTATTTTCCTAAGAATTTCTTTTCGAGGTTTTGGACTTTCCGATCCTCACAAATTCCTCACTTGCAATGGGATTAGCTGTTTATGATTTGGTGCTTCGATCAAAGAGTCACTCGCTCTAAAAAAACCTTGGAAGGTAAGGTTGCGCTCCTTCACTCATGGTCCCTTTGGTATGACGGGACATGTTGATAACAAGTACGAAGCTTATGATTCATGTTTCAGATCTGATAGTTTCAGTTGACGCTCATTAACTTATGAGTCAGAGGTCTTTATTGGGTTGTAACGGGGCTGAAGGGTATGATGTATGTCACACGGGACTGTGGGATTTATTTGGGAGTTGTGGAGCTTTTGTGCAATAGAGGACGTGTTTTGCCTTTGCCATGGGTGGAATGATTAGATGGGTTTTTGATAACCTTTTATTGACTTTTGCGGGACATCATTGGTCATTTGGATTTGGCTTCCTCATTCTTGCCTCTCCTGGTGTACACTTTGAACTTTCCTCTCACTTTTGCGTTTTTGAAATTGCGTTTGGCTCATCAACTTTCTCAAGCATTCTCTGCTTTGTATTTTGGTTTTCAGCTTTGAAGTTGCATTGACTCATCGATCTTCTTGAATATTTTTGGTGTTCTTTTTGGTGTTTGGCTTTGGAGTTGCATTGACTCATTGGTTTCTTCGAACATTTCATTTGTTGTTTTTTGTAAAAGATGGTGGGGAGGGGCCATGGCTCCGGCTCCTTCGAGATCCTCTATTGCAGGGGTAAGTGTGTATATGTGGGGTGGCATGTTGTAGGGTTTCTCTTTTTTTTTAAGAAAGAGTTTTTCGTGAAAGGCTCAGCGGGGCTCACTAAGGGATCATGTACAGGGCAGTCAAGGCTTTTTTGGTTTTGTGGAGATTTTGATTCCTAAGTGCCTCGTCATTCTCATTAGTCAATGATTGTTTTCTTACTATTCTCGAATCTTTGCATGAATCACAGTTCGTATCCTGTTTATCGACATTGATCTCGCTATGAATTGTGCCTTTCCATGTGCGAAGGAAAGCACAAGTCGCTCGTGGTTTTACCTCCATGGACTCGCTCTATCTTCCCTCATCGCTTAGTGGATTGTCCAATACACTCAACTAAAATTCCAAGGAAAATACCGCTCTTCACATGCCACACATTCGGTTTGTGGTGCTGGTTTTGACTAGACCCTTGTGTTCATTGACGGGTCGAGAGTTTAATGGTTCACGCACTCTATTCAATCAATCTCTCAAGATTTTTGCCAAAAATGTCGCTTCGATACGAATATATGCAAATGCAACTATCTACAATGCAATTTATTTGGGTAATATAGAATTACTATGTATAAGATGCATGAAACGCTGAAAAAAATGAATGGAGATGGTTGACTTTGGATTTCAATCGAATGCTTTTTTGTCTTTTTTGCTTCTTTTTTTTTTGTTGTGGTTTTCTTTTTGGATGTGATGCATGCGTGGTAAGGCTACACCTAATCTCGCTTGAGTCGATTCCAGTTGATTATCCACGAAGCTCATCCCGTCAATGTCGGCCTGAAGATGGTCTAAATATTGGGCACGATGTGAGAGAAGTTGTTTCAAAATGGTATTTGGCTGATGATTAGCTCCTGGGGCTTTAGAATTTTAGGGAGTGACCACTCCCGCATGGTGGCCCCACGGTATGACACACTCTTTTCCCTTTTGGTCACTGGCCTGCATGGTGATTCTGATTGGGAGAGGTTTGAACTCGGTTTTCTTTTCTATCCCTCTGAGATTAGGCTCTGGTGGTCGAGATATTGGGATGAAAGCGTGTGTGGTGTGGTGACAATGAAACACATGGTTATGCAATTTTTTGAGGTGGACACGACTTGTGAATGATTGATGGAATTGAAATGGCTGGAAGTGCAAATGACACTTTTTTTTTGTCATGAATGCGATGCATGTGTTTTGCTTGGTGCTCGGCTGCATTTGTTGGTGTTGTTTATTTAGAGGATGCCTCCTGCAGATACCGTGAATTCTCGCCCCATAAAGCAAAGTTGATGACTGACATATAACCGTGAGGGGTCGTTCATTATTCGTTCTTTTCATTATACGTGCATGCCAAAAGAAACCAAGTTTGGAAAAACAATTTTGAAAACACGTGTTTTCAAAGTGGTGGATTTGAACAATATGAATATTGACGCTCGGTCATTCGCAAATAACATAGGGATTGGGGAACCCTATACACATTGATCTAAATAAATTCAGAGGGAATGTATAAACCTATACATGTAATCTATTCAGAAATGGACAAGAAAGGAATCATAGGGAAAACCTATACATCATCAATCCTAAAAAGTCATTAAAGGGGGAATTTTGAGTCAAACTTCTCTTGAACTCTTCTAGTCCATCTTCGGGCTTCTAACTGACTGCTCACTCACACTCGGGCTCCTGATTGGCTGCTCAGCTCGCCTTCGGGCTCCCGGTTGGCAGCTTACTCGTCTTTGGGCGCTTGCGGTGAAGCAGTACCATGACCCAACAAAACGGGTCTGGCGTTCCTCTGATTTTCAACAGTTCGAACTCAAATAGGTGTTACTAATCTTCATGTCGCTCGGCTAGCTGCACGGGTTGGTGTGCTTCTGGCTTTTGGCTCACACCGTGTACTCAATCTTCATGCTGCTTCACTTGCTTCGACGAGGGGAATGAAGGATATTTTTGAGAAAGAAAAAGTGAATGATCGAGCACAAAATCATGTGCGAAAATCCACCACTGTTGTGAAAACATGAAATGATTAGTACGCTCCACAGTAATGACCGCTGCTCTTGAAGGTGGGTTGAGCTTCAAAAATAGCGGGTCGCAACATGGGGACTAAATCATTTATTTTGAAATACGTTTGTGAAAATCAACTTTGAAAACTGTTTTCGAAAACTATTAAGAAATAATGTTGGTGAAAGTTGTCTGAAATTCGTTTGTAGAAAGTAGGTTTTTGAAATGAAATTCATGGGAAGTAGTGTTTAAAAATCATTTAAAACTGTAGATTTTTGAAATCTGGTCTTTGCAAACCGTTTGACAAAGTTTATGTTCTGGAAGACTTTGATTGAAATCGATTTTGAAAACTATTTTGGAAATAACAATTTTGAAAATCATTATTTTTTGAAAATCATTCGAGATGAACGGCTTTGAAGAGATTTCATTAGAGTGTTCAAACTGATTCATTTTCAAAATTTTGCTCATTTTTGAAACGTGATCACACAGATGTAAGCACAAAATAAAAATCGTGGCTGATTTTATGTGGAGCTGAGTGTGAATGATTGGGATAATCACCTTCCAGGTCAATCAATGCTTCCATACCACCGGGGGAACCGTCGTTCCTTCACTGTTCATCTCTCGGGATTTATCTCTGTTATGCCTTGTGGGGCACGTCATCAACAAAGTCCGGAGTGCTTAAGTTCAAAAGGTCAGGATACCCGAAGTGATACAGTCACACGAGCCACGGCCGGTGATTATCACAACATACTCACTTTTGGAAAACTTGGGGAAGTACTGCATGGGGTCAGGTCTCCCGTCGTCTGCACGATCAGGTGTGTCTAAAGTCCAAATTATTCACTGACTACGTTGTGCCATGTATGGGTATCCGGTAAATACGGGATCCTCTATGGACGTGTAGCGTGACATCGGGCTTTAGAGACACCCGTGGTGCAAAGGACACTTGGAGAACTAAGCCCATGCAATCTTCAGGGTAAGACAAAAGGGTGGTCAGACAGACGGCATACAAGGGGTGACTACCCATAAAACCCGTCCTAGACACCAGACCAGGCAGCTGGACACTGAAGGCTCAGAGTTCACTATATGCTGGCTTTGACTCGGATATGGAGGATAATTTTGGATCATGAGTCTTCAGGGCGTAGGTCGGTGACCGTCTCGCCTCGCGGGCTTAACCACTCAATGAGTGACCCGACTCATGGGAAATCAATCGTGGACCGATTGGATGCCGTGACTTGTGGAAATAGGGGTGACACAGAGGAATGCATGTCCTAAGCTACCCATGCACTCACAACTTGTAAATGTAAAAGCGGTAATGGTGTAGGTCAGTGACCGTCTCTCCCCGCAACAAGTAACAATAATATGAATGCGGTAAATAAAGCAGAGAAGAACAGACAACCCTATTTACTAACTGTTTTGTCTTGAAGGCGGTAATTCCAATTGGTTGTTTATTAACCTAAAGGGAAGTTAGCTTCATTCAATCCTAAGTGTCTCTTTCTAATCGTGAGCTAATGATTAACCCAATTGTCGTAATGTTTGTTGAGGATCTAATATGTCCTAGCTGTCCTCATCAGGTACACACTCTAGGTGTGGAGTAGAATAATCCTAGAAGCTTTGAAATGAATCTCTTGAAGGTTTTGAAAGAAGTGGGGAGGTCCCGACAATTTTGAATGGAGTTCAGTCTTCCTTGAGTTTGAGAAAAACTTACTCAAGTTTTCCCTAGCAGAGTCGCATTCTGTGGAGGGTGATTTTTCGGTATGAGGGGGGTCTATCTAAATATGGTCTGACTGAGAAGCCAAGACCCTAGAAAACGCCATTCTGTGGAGGGTGAGAACCCGTTATTCATGGCAGCCCTCAAATACCTACTAAATCGTCCGTCTTTCCCAGAAAGCATAAAGGGGAATGCAAGTGTGCACTACACCCGCTCTCGATGGGCTCCACGCGGACTTATGCCTCTATAAGGCGGAATTGACTAGAGTCGCCACCTAGTTTGACCTAAGGAACTAGGAAGGGGGAGAAGGGTTCTAAGAACCGTCAATTGACTCTGATGATTTGTTGCCTATGGATAGGGACTTATCTGATCATACTAGAGATTCTGTGTGGGTTCGCACTGGGTTACACCCCTTAGAAGTGGCAACGACCACGACTTCGGATTGGTGCCCGAGGAAACCTCGGTCTCCAATTGTCGGGATTACCTTCTTTCAAAACCTTATTAGAGAGATTCAGTTAAAGCCAAAGGATAAGATCAAATGAGGAGTGAGGAAGATTTCGAAGAGTTGAAGAATAGGCTGGTCTAGGAGTTGGTCTGGTTGAAGTGTTTGAGAGGTTTTAATTGTTTTGAGAGACTTGAGGTCGTTTTGGGCCTTCACGGGATTAAGAGGATGAGAGGAGTTTTGAGGAGGAAGAGGACATTTTGGTCATTTTTGGTGGAGTCAAGGGGTATTTGGATCGTGATTTTGAGGAGTTTTTTTGTGTTTGCGAAGTTCAAATTTTGAAATGGTCAGGTTCTTGAGGTGTTTTGGGAAGTTGAATGTGTTGAGGGGCAATTCGGGTTTTAAGGATGATTGAGTATGGAAGAGGATATTTGGTTTGCAAGTATTCGGGTTTTGAAGATGTTTCAGGTTTCTGGGAGTCTTCAAGAATTGGAAGTCCTATGTGACTTAGAGTTGGTTCAAAGGAGGATTGAGAAGTGTTATGGGTCCTAGAGTTCTAATGGAAATGTTGGATTGGTTTATTAGAATTGTCTCTCATAAAACTGAAAAATCATTTTTTTTTGTTGTAAAAGGGCGGATAATCCCGAGGGATTACCCTATGTACCCCCTCGAACACGACACTTAATTAATATAAGTGCCGAGGCTCGAAAGATGGGGCAATGAATTTATGTCGAAAAAATAGGATTCAGAGAGAAACACCATGAATGATATGTTCTCGGTCAAACCCTAATAACGTCTCTAACTCCCGGGTTTTAAAACGTTAAAAACCGAAAATGTTGAAGTCGAGTAGAAGGGAGTTAGACGATTCTAAAATCCCGGTTGCAACTAGGAAGGTCGTTACTTCCCTAGCACCCTGCCTTGTAAAAATCTAGGCTGCAATTAGTGGAGGTTTGTCACCCTAATGCCCCGCCTAAAGAGATCCAGACTGCGACAAGGGAGGTTACGACCCTAGTGCCCCGCCTCGGATTTTTATTTTGGAAGAGAGACAAGCGATATCTAACTAGGAAGAAAACGTTCTTTGAAGGTGTTAGACATCTCATGTTCCCCGAAAACGGTTTATTTGAGTTGAAAACTAAGTTTGAAAACTTTTGAAGTTGTTCGGAATTCTCGATGAAGAAACACTGATTTTGAGAAATGTTTTAGGAGAAAACTTTCTGTATATGAGAAGAATTTCTGAGAAGAACTTTCTGCATTTGAGAAGAGTTTTCTGTGATGTGAGAAGAGTTTTTCCTTTTAAATTCCACAAAATAGTTTCTTTTGAAAACTTGGTGAAACTTGAATAAAAAGATGGTTTGAAATTGAATGAAAACTTGGTGAAACTTGAATAAAAAGATGGTTTGAAATTGAATGAAAACTTGGTGAAACTTGAATAAAAAGATGGTTTGAAATTGAATGAAATTTACAAATTGAGAGTGGATGTATTGTGGATAGGAGGGGTCAAAGTTTGATCAAGATCAGCATTCGGATTGGTCAAAGCTAGGCCGGGTCAAAGTTTGGTCAAGGTCAAAGTTCGGGTCAAGGTCAAAGTTCAGGTCAAGGTCAAAGTTCGGGTCAAGGTCAAAGTTCAAGTCAAGGTCAATGTTCGGGTCAAGGTCAAAGCCCGGGTCAAGATTTGACTTTTATGGACTTGGTTTGAATTGATTTGGGCCTTGGGTCGGTTTGGGCCTTGTTGGCTCGGGCTGATTTTGGAGCTGGGGTCATGGACTTGGGCTTTGGGCGGCTTTGGGCTTTGGGCCAATTTGAGATGGGCTGATTTTGGGGACGGGCCAAGTTTGGCTAAGAAAGAATTGGAGAATCAGATTGGAGATGTTTACTACTAAAAGGTTAAAATATGAATTTACAAAAAGGTTGTGGAAATGAGAGACAACTTCCGGATTTGAGGATGGAGAATTTTGAATTAAAGAGCTAGAGGTCTGAAACGGAAGTGAGATTTAATTACATATATACATGTATTAGGTGCATTTTAGGGCTTAGAATGTTACCACCTTGAGATAGGCCAATGGTCTATCAGGCCAGGGGAACACTCACTATCCTAAGGGGATTATTGTTTGCTTATACATAATGTGTGTTTTAAGGTTTAGGATGTCACCACCATGAGATAGGCCAATGGTCTATCAGGCCAGGGGGACCCCTCTATCCTAAGGGCTTGGACCTAAGGACCATAACTAGGGCTTAGTAATAACAAGTCAACCCAGAATAAATAAACAAGAGTGAACTGAGGCAAGATGAATGGTTTACATAAAACTAAGGTAGATTACAACTGATCACGAATAAATGGAAAAGAAACCAAGGTATTTACAAACAGAATGAGAAGAGTAGTGAAGTTACAATATAGACAGTAATTAAAGATCTGAGCATGAATGGGAATCAAGCATTGGTGAAGTCAGTTCGCAAAAGAAACGAGAGTCTAATGACAAACCAACTTGGAATAAATTATCAGTCTCAAATGTTAAACTGAATTAAAAGAACAAGTTATCACTTCTGTTTTTCTTCTTAACAAAATTTGAATATTAATTAATCCTAAAAGTAAATCTCCAACGCTAAACATGCTGCTAAAACAAACAGATTGCTATTCCTTTACTGCTAACCCTTTTTCGATCTGTTTTTTTTAGGCCATGTTAAGCTGGGTACTCAAATGACAGAGCGGAGGAGTCACGCTTGAAATCCACTATTCTTCATGAATTATCAACCACTCAGACCTGAGCAGGGTTTCTGGTTGATTTTCAAAGCACCCGTATGTAGAGTGGAACACATTAACGCATGAACATGGACTCATTAAGCTCAGGATTGCCTTTTCCTTTCAAATAAACTCCTACTCGCAATTAATTTCAAGGTAATACGCCCCTACCATAATCTGACAACACACTCATCAATCATAAACAAATAGACCGTGACTACATACTCACCCCATAATACATGAACATGCCAGTAAAGAATAAACAGATGCCAATATCATGTTTCAAATAGAACATTCCACACAGCAGTATTAACAAGGTATAAGGCAGTACGAGAAGGGTGGCGACATCCTGTAAATGGTAGCAAAATACCAGAAAACAAAACAAGAAGAGCAAAAATCAAACATTAGCCTATGAAATGCAGATGGTTTAAACGAGGAGAAACAGAAATGTAAGGGTGAGGGTGGAAACACTGCTCCTGCACAGTTTAATAGGCATTGATCGTCAAAACTCCACCAGGGGTGAAGCCTCATTTGTTTTAGACAGAAACTAGGTATCGCTGGGTCAAATTGATCAAACCCATATGAGTTTTGAATATTGAAGTCAACACAATAATATTACCGAATCTCAAACATAGATGAAACAGTAGCAAAGTAGGTGAGTCTCACAACAGGGAGATGGCTGCAAGGATCAGTATGGGGATTAGTAAAGTGGTGATAACATAGGCAAAGTAGAGTAACCATACATCTAGTGGTTCGCATGAGGTCCAGCGCTAATCAATCTGAGAAGATCAATGAACTGAGTGCATTTTCATGTACTAACCACTAAAAGAAATCCACGAGATGAACAAGATTAAAGAAAAAGAGTAGTCATCCTAACCGTGACAGCATTAGAGCAAAATCTCTGGTAAACCGAAAGAACTGCACAACAGAGACCATTTCGATTTTGATTTCCTTTCAGTTAAACGTACACACGAAAGAAAAGAGTAATGTCGTAAAAGAATCTGGAACAACTGCACAAAGTCGTGCATCCCCCATGAACCGAAAGCAAGCGAAATATGGGTTCGAGGTTCCGGTTCTGGATTTTAGCTAGACGAAGAGAAATAAGAGAATGAAAGCAGTTCTTTCTTCAGGTTCGAAGTTATTAACAGAGTCACATTTGAAAAATATAGAGAGAAATACAAACACAGGATCGAAGAACAACGGCTTTATAAACTGGAGGTATACAAGATGAAAATCTCATGTATTCTTCTGGAATCTCAACAAAAAATCATTTAGCACAAGGACAACACAAAACGAAAATAACGATTCAACCCTTTCCTCAGAAACAAGTGCCTGACAGAGCAAAGTCTTTGCCATGTGTAACACCCCATCCAAAGCCTATCGTGGTTATCGCAATCTGAGCACTTAATTGAAATGTCGCAGCGGAAATAAACAACACCTGGACCTTGCCACGGTCTGATCGTTACATATACCGGCTTAATATATACAATACTTAACCAAAATACTTATCCAACTCAAAACATTAACATCACATCCCACAACCAACCGAGTACTAGTATCTCAAACGTAATCTCAAACTTACAACAATTTAATATAAACAGTCGGGTGCACAGGCGCAACCCGAATTCAAAATAATGTCCCCTCCTAAGTCTAACCGCTCCTACTCTCGTAGTGCGTCCTCATGGGCCTCTTACCTGCAAGTGTAAAAATAGCCCCCGAGGGGTCAGCACGAATGCTGGTACAACCCTCTCATGGCCCCCAAGCTAACGGGGCTACGACGACTAATTGTCGATAGCATGGAAATTGATTACATCACAAACATAATATGAAGTGCAACAACAATAACCATAGATGAACATATATAATTCACAAGTAGTGAACGACTCACGCGTTCCCTTAACAAGTGGGTTAGTAACCCCCTCCTTAGTTCTCATTTCCTTAATCTCAGTTCCTTACCTTACCTTAATCTTAATCTCAATCTCAATCTTATACTTGCCAACCTCTCCACTATTAGATTGGTTAGCCCTTAATTGGTTGCATATCTTTGTAGGGCTTGGTTAACCCTAGCCGGTTAGCAGTGCACTATCCGACGATAGCTACCTTTCTTAATTCATCGGGGATGTAGGCTTGATCCCCCCACGCCTTCCTTAATGTGCCTCTCACCTCAAACAGTAGCCCGGTGGTCGGGTCGATTTGTTGACCCTAGGCGACGAGTCTAATGACCAGTCTTATTTGGAAGTCGGATCTGATTCAGATACCGACCTCCCCCAATACACATGTGCCGGTACCATTCCGGATTCCTCACTCCCCCCCATGTTATGGTTAGTGAAAGCCTTAATTACAAGTGTTAGTTAAACCTTGACGGGTAAAACCAACGATCACCTACTTAGTTCTTAACCTTAACTCAGTAAGTACTAAACTTGGTTAGTAGTAATCTCAAGTCTCGTGGGTTAGTGTAAATATAACACAATCACAACGAGAACAATATAACCGGTTGCATGCTTTATCTTGTTTTATTCATAGCAATAACAGATAGCACACAAGCCGAGGGACACCTCGTTAGCAAGCAGGTCACAGGAAGGATTGTACCGTCACCGTCGACGATCGTTTGGTTTATCTCCTTCCAAGTCCTAATTCACAAAGCCTAGAACATTGATTCAGTTTTAGGTTATTATCAATCCAACTCATAGAATTTCTTAACTTTCCTAGACATCAACTCTTACCCATTGTTTTTCACTAAGCCTTATGTTTTTTTAACTTGACTCCTAAGTGCATCATTTCCTCATTATTTATTACCCTTACTCTCCCACTTAATGACCATCACACCCACCAAACAAGTCCTCAACAACCTCATAACATCCATACTTATTTATCCCCATCATTTCCTAACCTTAAACAAGGTTTTTGGTCCATACGTGGCCCGTCCGAACTTGTGTCCGGACTTCCCAAGTTCGGACACAAGTCGAGACTCAAAACTGAAAACAGACGCCTGTCCGAACTTGTGTCCGGACTTCGGAAGTTCGGACATGGGTCGAGACTCAAAACTGAAAACAGACGCCTGTCCGAACTTGTGTCCGGACTTCGGAAGTTCGGACATGGGTCGAGGAAAATTCAAAGTAGAAGCAAACACGTCGAACTTGTGTCGGACTTCCAAAGGTCGGACACAAGTCGAGACTCTGAAAATTTCACGCAACAGGGCCTGTCCGAACGTCCATGTCCGGACGGATGTTCGGACAAGGCAACACACTCATTTCCTAAGCCTTCAAACACTTAACCAATTTTCACCAAACTTCTCCTAAACCCTCATAATGTCTCCTAACATCATTTGGTACACTTATAACCCTCATACAACATCCACAAAACTCATTTTCTATCTCCTTAAACACATTAATCATTCATCAAGATCCACCTTAATCATTATACATTTTCCTTATAATAATGCTAACTTGTAATGCCTTCCTCTAGGTTCCTAGGGTGGTTCATACCTAATGTGACCACTATGCCAAATGTTTTCCTCACCACTATAACATCATCTCCCAAGCATCTTTCACTATCTAGAACTCTCTTAAGCATTTACTTAATGTTCCTTAACAAGTTTAAACTTCCATCATCATCACATTATTTCCTTCCTAATTGTGCACCAACATTTGCCTAAGTCCTAAATACTCCAATACACATTCTCTTGATTCCTAAATCTTCCATGGTGATACCTAAGTCATTATAAATCATTAAAACACCTTAACTTCACCCTTTTTCTTCAAGACAAACCCATAGAACATTTCTAGTACTTTCCTTAGTCATTAAACCCCTTAGGATATCTTAAACACTTAAACTCTCTTTTAAATTTTTCCATGGGTTCTCTAGTATATAGTACTTCCTACACCATCATGGTTTTTTCTCCATCAAACAACCAATACCACACAAATTCTCATCACAACACCTTAGCACCCAATTTACACTAAAACTTCACCACATCATCATATAATGCTTAAACTTAAAATGCTTGGCACTTAGGCCCTTAAATGACAATAATCTTAACCACTGAATTTCCACATATATTTGCCTTCAACCTGCGAATACCTCAACAGGCTCCCATTTAAATAAAATGCTTCTTGTACTTCATCTTATATTCTTAAACTATCTCTTTCCCATTTGCTCCTTAGTCACAAGTTCACAAGATTAGTCATTGTTTCTCCTAGGTTTTATAGCACCTTCCCAATATAAACTCTACACTAAGCTCATCATATACCCACACCTCATTCCCTTAAACAACAAGACACCTTAAGGTAAGTAATTTACCTTGTTTTCTCACAAGCTTAAAAGCTTTCTCCTGTTCTTTTTCTTTGTTCAATCTCGTCACCAATGTGATTCTCCTTGCCAATGTTCTAACCAATATCCAATGACTCCAATGAGTACTAGATAATACATCAACCCTAAGGAACAAACCTAGGTTCAAAAATATGTTTTAAGGTATAATGTGATTGTTTTACCTTGGTTTCTCAAGGCAACTTGGATGTGAAGCAAGAAGGACCTCCTCTCTCCTTTGAAGAGTAGAAACAAGCTAGACAAAGCATAAACATGGAGTCCCATGAGTATATATTTTCGGTCAAGTGAAGAAAATGGTGGAAACCTAGATTTCTTACACTTTCTTTTACCTTAAGAGAATGGAGATGCCAATGGAGTCTCCAAACTTGAATTTCCTCCTCTAATGGTGGTTTGACTTGGCACCAAAAATGAAGCTCTTGAGTTTTGAAAGATAGAAAGGAGCTTGAGCTAACTAAGAAGATATTATTTTTTGTTTTGGATTTGGAGCTAAAATGAGCAAGATGTGTGCAAGAGAAGGTGGAGCTAGCATGGAGGGAGCTTCACGTCAATGGAGAAAGAAAGAGAGCAAGAAACATGGGAAAACAAAGGAGAATGAAGAAGTGAGGAGAGGAGAGAACTAATAAAGTGATATTTAGGTAAAAGGTGAATAGTATTTTAACTTTATTAACTCTCATTTGCTCTCTTATTTCTTAATGACTCATGAAGGTGAGACTCACCTCCTAAGAACCGGCCCCCTTTTAGTAATGAGGGTATTTAGTCTTTGTTGACCAATGTCTCACTTATATATTAGACGTTATATAAACTAGCTTAATTAATTCACTTTCATCAAAAACAAGCACTGTTGTTTGAATTTTTGATTTCCCATTGATATAGACCTCCAAATGTGATACTATATATTACACATATTAATTAAAGAGTAATGATGGACATTTAGCCATTCAAAACCCATTTACAAGACAATTTTTTCAAAAACGTGCTTTAAGACTCCTAAAGCACATTTTGTGTTTTAACTTGTTTTCAAGCTTGGTTTCCTTTGGTAATTGACTTTAAAATGACATTAGGATATTACTAAGGTCTTGGAAAATATTTTGGGTACTCCCCCATGTCTCTCCAAGCTTAGAGCACGTTTTTGCTTAAACCGCTCTTTTGGTGTTTCCTTATATTTTCTTTGATTAGAAATTTTCTTAATGTTTCTAAGGCATTATTTAGCCTCCTTATATCTTAGTTTTTATCATTTAAACAACCATACCTAAGTTTGGGGTTTTCACCATGCCATCACCGCTTTGGATCCTCTGGCGGTAACACAATAATAGTGCTCAACAATAAAACGAAAGCAAGCTGTGGAGGTTACCACAACTACTTACCTATGTGCTTGAATCGAAAATGAAAAAAAACGACTATGGGCTTGGGAAGTTTTCGAAGGAGGAAGTGGCGATTCAGAAGTTCTAAGTGTGGTAGTTCGGGGTAGTTCAAGGCGGAGGAAGAACAAACCTCTGGTGTTTGGTTTTCTTCAAGTTCAAAATGAGAAGGGGAAACGATTGTCGAAAAACAACAGACAGTGGATGAGAAGATCAGATATGTCTGTTTGGTTCCTCTGGCATTTCGAGAGCAAATAAAAAAAAAAAGACATACGAGAAGAAGAGGGTGGGACGAAGAGATTCATGGAAAATAATGGTTTGGGTACCAATCTTACCTACCGTGGATCCCAAGTTCGACTAGTAAGAACGAACAAGGAAGAGAATGGTCGATTTCGTGGGTAACGATTGAGCTTTCGGGGGAATTGATGAACAGAGGGGATTTCCTTCTAGTTGGTTTCTGGGCAATGAAGTTATGTCCAATTCAGAATTGAGAAGAGATCGAAAAGAGAACCGTGGTTTTTGGCTGGCCTCTTCGATGCCTCTGTAGGTTTTTTTGTTGTCTTATAATGAGAAAAGGGTGGGTTCTAGGGTTTTGAATGGGCTTGAGTTTTTGTTTGGGGTTGTAGGTCCAATACTAGGGCTGGAATGGGTTTAAGGGTCTGGGCTAGGCTGGAGTTCAACTAAGTGTGGATTGGGTTTGTAAGATGAAAATAAAAGTGTCTAAATAGAAGTGAAATGAAATGATAATAAAAAAAACCAATGTTAATGGTAGAATAAAATAAAATAAAAATAAGAAAAGGTGTATAGATGAATAAAAATAAAATAAATAAATAGAATATAAACAAAGCTAAATAAGATAGTAAAATAAGTGAATAAACAAAAAAGGACGACTTTGAAACTGGACTGTCGATGGAAAATCATTTTTGAATAATTGTGTTTTATTTTTTTGAAATGCTTTGAAAAAGATTATAAAATGATGGTTTCGTTTTAGCACGCACGTTAATATGTTTTGAAAAAAAGAAAGGCGACGACCCCTCTTATTATTTCGGAATTTGCTTTATGGGGTGAGAATTTTTGGTGTCTACAGTCTTCGGAGTTGCTCTTTTTCTGCTTAGATTTCCTACCGTTGGAGTCCTAGCGGAGGTTGAGCAATCGCGCATTGCTGCAACTGCCGCCCCCTCATCTTCCGAAACTTCTTTCCTGACACATTTGCAGGTGTAGGTTTTGATTACTTTTAGGTAGGGCGTGCCTTAATTCTCGCCTATTTAAACCCATTGTCTCCCCTCTACTCTTCTTTTCATTCTTTCAAACTTTCCAGTTTCTCTGATCTTTCACACATACAGCGGCCACTCCTCTTCTTCTTCCTCTCTGCTCCTTAATCCCCGATTCTCGCTCTTGCGTATTTTCTCCTTCGTATTCCTCCCCCTACTTGTTCGTTTGTATTTGACGGTTACTTCTGTTTGCAATGGCTCTGTCAAACCCAGGCTCCTCTGCTCTGATGCCGGCGGGATCAACACTCTTCACCGACGGGGAAAAGTGTGTTGTTGAGGATCCTGCTATCCCTCTTGAAGATATCGCCGGGGACTACCCTCGCCAGGGCACCGGCTCCAGCCTCACTGTGAGGGATTTAAAAAAGCTCATGAAGGGCGTGCCAGTCCCACTGGGATCGAAGATTCGCGTGCCGGAGCCGACGGCGCACCCTTTTAACTCCTTCGGGGATGGTTTCGTGGTGTATCGGGAGCACCTTCACCGCGGCCTGCGTTTCCCCCCGCACCCCTTTGTGCTTGGCTTTCTTTCCCCCGGCGTTGCACTCTTGCCCACTTGAACCCCAACGCCCTGGGCTGCCTGCACGCCTTCCTCTCCGTCTGCGCGGAGAATGACATTACTCCCGACGCGCGGGAATTTGTAAATTTTTTCACCACCAGGGTGAATACTACTACGACAGGAGGACATCTCCGTCTTGGCTGTTTCCGGGTACTCCTTTTTTAAACGTGTGAGCCTGGAGAGCGGCTGGTCTTCCAACTGGTTCGTTTTCTACCCTCCGAGGGGACTTTCATCGGAGTTTCTCATGTCGGAGACATAGCTAAGGGGCAGCTTGCCGCTCCGCTACCCCCTTCCGCAAATTCATCTCCAATTGGGGATATACTCAAGAGTTTGACTTCTTCTGCGCTCCACCCCATCACCTTCTTTCTCTCCGAAGATAAGTTAAACAAAACTCGGGTGAAGATTGACCGTACGTACTTTTCTTATATGTCTTCTTTCTTTATTAGTTTTTGGATGCTTTCTTATTTTTTGTTTGTTTCGCAACCTTTGTTCAATCGGGCGGAAAATTTTCCCTCCGGTACAACTGGGAGCTCGTCAACTATAGGTCCACCGAGGAGAAAAAAGGAGCTCCCCCTGCTCCTTCCAGTGGAAAAACTCGGAGTCCCTCCGGTAGCAAAACCGCTGGTACTAAGAGGAAAGCCCCCGAAGGGCCCAAAAAAGTTGATCAGTCGAAAATAAAGTTAGTACGAAGGGAAAAGCTAGTTACCGAAACTGGTTCCACCGGTCCCCTTGCTGCTCTCCCTTCAGAAACAGGTACTCCCGTATCTACCCCTGCCTGTAGTCCGGGCAGAGTTGAGAAAGATGTGGATTTAACCCCCATATCGTCCCTCTTCCCTGATCTGCATGGCTTTTTTTGCGTAGACGAAGCTTTAACTCAAAATACCGATTCCATTTTTTCCACCGGTATAACCTTCCGCAGCTCCTTTGTGCCCCTCCTTTGCTTTTACTTTGTTTTTGTCAGATTACTTATAGTTTTGCTTTTTGCAGCCACCGTTCCGCCCTCCGCAGACCCTGAGCCTGAACGGGCGCGTCGTCCCACGCAGGGTGTTGCGATTAAGGAAGGCGGCGCTCCGGAGAGAAAAAAGGCCCGCGAGAACCCGCCTGGGAAAGGCAAGGGTATTGCTGAGGCTAGTGCGGAGGAAAATTCTTCCTCTGACTCGTCCGATGCTCCTTCGCAGGGGGCTCCTCCGTCCGGAGTTAGGAGCAAGCACGCAGACGATAGATCTTCTCCTCCTCCGCGGGCCGATCCTTCAGTCTGCGGTCCTTCTTCAAAATTGGACTGGGGCTACCACCGAGGGAATCCGGTTCCCCGTATTCCATTTGTGCGTGGGATGAGGTACAAGGCCTTCTGGTCTACCGCTGCGAAGGCGGCCAAAAATGACAACGGCATTTTTGCCCCAGGCACTCACCCGACCCCTCTAAAACAAAAACTTCGGATTGGGGAGGGTAGTTCTGATGCCATCGTCCGCCACTCTCTTCCGGAGAGGGTGGCTTTTGAGCGTCTCTGGGCTGCTTTAACCCAGGTTTGTCTTCTTTGTATAAACTCGTCGCGAGAAACCTTCTGTTTTATTCTAATATCCTTGTCTTTTAGGCCATGGCGATGGCCCAATGCGTCGAGACCAGTCTCAATATTCCTCCGAAGCTCTCCGCTACCACGGGGCTCGTGCGGAGAGATACAAGAAGGCTGCGGATGAAGAAGGCTAAGGCTCAAGAAACTTTGAAGCGAGCAGAGGCTCAATTTGAAGCCGAAAAGGCCGCTCTTCGGGAGGAAATTCAAGAATTTGCCTCCGTCGACCAGGAGGATACTGTTAACAGGCTGCAGGCTTCTTTTGAAGACCAAAAGCGGGTGCTGGAAGAGGAAGCTGAAGACCTCCGGAAGGTTGCTGAAGAGATCCGGAAATCCACTGAGGACCTTCGGTCTTCTTTCGAGTCTGAGCTGGAAAGAAAGAACCAACTCCTGCAAGCAGCTGAGGCCAAACAGAATGATCTCCAAGCTGACCTTGGATCGGAGAGGCAGAATCTTGCGGAGGTGCAAGCTGATCTTGAATCGGAGAGGCAGAAGCTTGCGGAAGCCGCTCTCCGGATTGAAGAGCTTGAGGCAGAGGTGGAAGCTCAGAAGAAAAAGGCTTCCGGTAATTTTCATATCTTCGAAAGCTTCCTCTTTTGCTTGTTATTCTTTGTTAACCCTTTTATTTTTTTGCAGAAAATCCAAGTCCTTCGCCGGAGGCTGCCCAAACTCCGACTTTTGGCTTAAAAGGTGTCCGGACTTAAAGTCTCACTAATCACTTCGGAGTCGAGAGAGAACGATACCGGAGCCTTACCCATTCCTATGAGAATCAGGTTGCAAAGTTGAAGGGGGCCCTCAAGGAGACACGATCGGAACTTCAAGCGAAGGACCGCTCTGTTTCAGGCCTTAAAGAGGCGCTCTCTTCCCAATGCCGCAAGTTTGCTGGAGAGAGCCAACGGATCGTGTCGGAGTTCTTCTCCGAGAGGCAACAATCTGTTGACAAAGTTCTTTACGAAAGCTTGGAGTTTGAAGCACTTGCCCGCGCCACCGGATATCATGAGGAGTTAGTGAGGTTTTCACGTCCCGCGGGGAACACATGTTTTGCCCCATCCTTTATGGGATCAGTTGCCGCGCGGGCTCGGAGTGATGCCGCCCTTACACCGGTAGGTGAGAAGGAAGACTCCGAAGGAAGCACCTCAACCCTCCAGAAGCGAACACATGAGTCCGAAAAGCTTGCGGAAGACCCTACAGAGCCTGCAACATAAACTTTTTCCTTTTTGCTTTACAGTTTGTTATGATTATTTGTTTCGGAGTACTCTCGTATTTGTAATTAACATCTTTTCTTTTAATAGACCAACCAGACCTTTCGGGTATGACCGGAGCGACCGGTCTCCTGAAAGTCGGAGACTTTTATTAATACAGAATTTTTAAGTTGCTTTTCACTTTTGTAAAGGCTCTCTTTTCCGGTAACCTTTTAGTTACACTCTTCCGCTTTCACACTCTACCACTGTACACATGGTGAGATCGTCGATTTAACACTCTACCGACTTTGAGTCAGTGAGATCGTCGGATTAACACTCTACTGTCAGTAAGACAGCGAGATCGTCGGATGAATTACACTACCATCGTTGATGGTAGATCGTCGGATACAAAACACTCTACCATGGCCAATGGTGAGATCATCGAATACATTCTTTGCCCGTCTTTTTTTGAAAAACTCTTTGTTTCTTGTTTTGTCTGGAAACTTTATATATTATTACCGGAGAGCAAGACATTTTGAAAACAAGATAACTGAGATCTTTAAGCAAAATGCTTTATTGCCACCATTTGCAAGGTCATCGGACACCTGTATGAGATTATTCTTGCGCTTTTTACTAAGCAACTCATTATCCTGCATTATTAAACATAGAACTTCTTGAGGCACTCTGCGTGCCAGGAATGTGGTAAATCGTCTCCATCCATATTTCGGAGCCTATAAGATGCTCGGTCAGTCTTAGTCTGAACGACGTATGGGCCTTCCCACTGAGGTTGTAGCTTTGCTGGTTGCTTTACTTTCCCGGAGCACCAAGTCACCTGCGGAGAAGGACCGTTCCCTTACCTTTTTATTGAATTGTCGCTTGATTCTCAACTTGTCACTTTGATTTCTTAAGTCAGCGATCATTCGCCTTTCATCCAAGATGTCCAACTCGTCTCGGATGCCCTCATCGTTCTCTTCCTCCTTGTACCCTTCAATTCTTTTTGATGGTATCATGATTTATGCGGGTACCACCGCTTCCAGACCGTACGTCAGTCTGAAAGGGGTTTCTCCAGTTGGTCCCTTGACAGTCGTCCTATTAGCCCATAGAACCTGCGGCAGAACCTCCGCCCACCTTCCTCTTTTCCCTTCCAACTTTCTTCTCAGAGCTTTTACAATTTGTCCATTTGTATTCTCTACCTGGCCATTCGCTTGTGGATGAGCTACAGAGGCAAATCTCAGGTCAATCTTCCATTCTTCGCAAAAATCCCTAAAGCTCTTGCAATTGAACTGTGCACCGTTGTCCGTTATGATTACCCTCGGTATACCAAACCGACATACGACGTTCTTCCAAACAAACTCCTCTGTCTTTCGTGCAGTTATGTTTACCACCGGAAGAGCTTCTATCCACTTGGTGAAGTAATCTACTGCCACATATAAGTACTTATACCTTCCGGGGGAAGCCTCTGGAAACGGTCCGACAATATCTAATCCCCATTTCGCAAAGGGGATCGGAGAGGTAATAGATTTCATCTCCGCAGGCGGGTTTCCAACCCTTGGACCATGTAACTGGCATTGCACGCATTTTTTGACATAGTCTCCGCACATCTTCTGGATTGCCGGCCAGAAGTAGCCCATCCTTAATATTTTATGCATTACTGCTGATAAGTGTGAAACATATAGGCTTTTAAAGGTTTAATTACCTTATAATCTGCTATAATTTAAGCAATGTTTCCCACTTATTCTGTGTTTTTCCTAAGATTGATGTTTTGATATGAACTAATGCACTTTATATGTTAAATATAGGAAAAAACCCAGAGAAATGAAGATTTTACATCATAAGGATTACAACGCAACAAACGGGGAACAAATCATGGAAAGAGACACAAAAATTGGTCGTGTCCGGGTAAACCTGGCCGGACGCAGAACCGGACGTCTCACGTCCGGATCTGTGTCCGGGTCAAGTTAGCCGGACGTGACCCAAACGAGAATTATGTGCCTTGTCCGGATCCGGACAGCGATCCGGACATATTCCGAGATTCAGATCCAAAACCGCTGTCTCACGTCCGGATCCGGACACGATCCAGACATGTTTCGAGTTTCAGATCTAGAGGTTCTGTGTCACGTCCGGACCAGGACACAGCCCGGACACAATCCGGACATCACACAGCGATGAAAAATAAAAACGCACTCGTACTGATAATTGGGCTTTCGGCGCAATTATCAGACGGGCGGCGCAATTATCAAACCTCAGTTTTTATTAAGCATCACCCATACTCAATTACTCACAACACGCCAATACTCCCACCAACATCTGTCTATTTCCTCAGCCTATTTAAGGAGTCCTTAGCCTTCATTTGAAATCGTACCTGACTCTCTGAGTCTCTCCATTACACATTCCTCTCTTCTCCCTCTCTTCCATGATAAAACATCCATCTCCATTCACAAATCCTTCTCCGTAAACCTTCACCCTCACTCACAGACAGAACCCTGCTCACTGTGCTTCATTTACCCTTGTCCGACCCACGTCCGGATCCGGACGTGCACCAGGAGAACGTGTCCGGATCGCGTCCGACCCTAGACAGCCGGACAGGAGACGTCCGGATCGCGTCCGACCCTAGACAGCCGGACAAGAGTGGAATTTGCAGAATCGTCTCGACGGCTTCTAAAACCAGTTTTTCTGCTAAATCCCTCTATCCTTATGCTGTTTATACTGAGCATTGTTATTTTGTCTATGGCTGAGTAGTCGCTTTTAATTTCAGTTTACTATGTATCTCTAGAATAATTATTTCTGAACCTTTGTGATTTTCTGCAGTACAATAAAGTTCTTTACCCTTATGAATTCTTAGACTTGTTAATCTGATCAATTAATTGAGTCTATCAGTTTGTTAGCTTATAAGTGAGAACTGCGGCTATCAATTGACTACAGGGAAAGAACCGGTTAGTATAGAGATGGTAATTCCTCTAAAAACACTAGCTGACCATTAATCTAGACTACACTTAAAGCAATTAGTAAACAGTGGATTCATAACGAGAGTTAGGATTCGGTCTTTGCTAATTAGAATTCGTGGAGCGGGAGACCGAATACGAATTATCTTTATTCTAGGGTTTTATTCAGAATACTGTAGAAATCACTTAGGGGAAGAAATTGCAATCTAGAGAGAAGTAGTAAACCGGAATTTCCTTTATCAAACAAAAAAAATCAAAACAATTATTTACCTGTTGTTTATTGCTTTTTGAACCCTTTTTCAACGTTCACCATCACAAACAAAAACCCCCAATTTCCTGTTATTTATAGTTTTCCTTGTTTTGTGTGAAAGTAGAAATTAAACTAGCCGCTGCCTCCTTGGATTCGATACTCAGGGAATACTCCGAGATTTAAACTTGCTATAATCGACCGGTACACTTGCCGTTAGGTTTTACCCCAATAAGTTTATGGCGCCGTTGCCGGGGAGGCACGGTTGCTTAGTTTAATTTTTGCTTTGTTTTTATTTTATTTTATTTTATTCTATCTGATTTTTGTTTATGGTTAAAACTCGTTCTGAAGGAAACCCTGAATTTGAGCTTGTACCTGATATAGAGCGACTTGCGAGAAGAAGTCGCCAGGGACTAGTACTGGAGCCTGCAGTTGAACTAGAGGTGTTTCTCAAGGACTCACCAGGGGATACCTTTGACTCCGAAGAAGAAAATCTTATGGACGGTATCAGCAGAGAGAGAAGGATGAACGACTACACTCGTCCGAACGTGGAAGGACTTACATCACCAATAGTAATCCCTGCACTGCCGGAAGGAGTCGAATGGCAATTCAAGACCCATTATGTCACGATGGTCCTCAATGCGCCGCAGTTCAGTGGAACAGTCACTGAAGATCCAAATGTTCACCTCACCTCCTTCCTGCGACTGGTTGGAGCATGTTCAACACCAGCTTCTCAAGAGGTAGCCAGGCTAACTTTATTTCCTTTTTCACTCAGGGACAGGGCTGCAGAGTGGTTGAACTCCCTATCTCCAAACAGTATCACTTCCTGGACCGAGCTAGCAAACATTCCTGGCAAAATACTTCCCACCATCTCACATGCTGACCATGAGAGGTGAGATCACCAACTTCAAGCAATACAGTGGGGAGACTCTTTCAGAGGCTTGGGAGAGATTCAAGGGAATTGTTCGAAGAGTACCACACCACGGTCTGGGAGAGGAAGTCGTGCTACAATCCTTCTACAAAGATCTTGATCCCCAGAGCCGACTTTTGGTGGATACTTGTGCAGGAGGAAGTCTTATGGAGCTTCCAATCAAAAGGATACAGGAGTTGTTGGAAACTCTCTCCAACTCGGCTAATCAGTGGGGAGGTGCTAGGGCATCTACTGAGATTCCCCCAAGAAAGACCGCTGGGATCTATGAGGTAGATTCGAACACTCTTTTAGCTGCTAGGATGGATAGCATGTCTAAACAATTTGAGAAGATGTGTGCAATGATGAACCCTCAGTCAAGTGCAGCTGTTGTGACCGACTCTTTCCCACAGTGTGAGTATTGTGGTAGAAGTTCCAACATGTGTCAGTGTACTTCTCAGCAAAATGAAGAGGTAAATTATCTGGGAAACAGGCAAGAGAACTTCTACAACAATCAAAATAATCAAGGATATCAGCAGCAGAGGTTCCAGGGAAATAACTACAGTCAGAGGCCTCCACAGCAGAACACTCAGCATTTTCAGAGACCTCATCAAAATCAGCAAATGCAGAACCAGCAGGCACAGAAACAGCCAGCTAGTGTGAGTTCAAGTTTGGAGGATATGATGCGGGAGTTTATCCTATCGACCAATAGGAAACTCGAACAGCAAGAGGTCATAAACCATGAGAACAAGACATTCATCTTGGAGCAGAAAGCCTTCAACAAACATCTTGAGACTCAGATTGCCCAACTGAATGAAAGTTTTTCTGATAGACCCGCAGGGGCTCTACCTAGCCAGCCAGAAAAGAATCCTCGTGAGTATGCTAAAGCTGTGTTTGTTGTGGAAGAAGACAATCCACTTGTCACTGCAATTTTACCTGTTCAACAAGAGGTTAAGGGCCAGTAAAAATTTTGAAAAACCCAAGGAGAAGGAGTCTCCTGAAACTCAACCTCCTTATTCTTCTGTCTCTAATCGTAAATTTGAAGAACCTATTGCTTTTCCTGACAGGTTAAAGAAAAGGGACCTTGATGAACAGCTTGGAAAATTTCTTAAAATTTTTAAGAAATTAACTAAAGATATTCCTTTTTATGATATGCTTAAGTTAATGCCAAATTATGCTACACTGGTGGATGATATTTTGGCTAACAAATGTCTACTGCATGAAAAGGAAACAGCGAAGAAGGTAGCTACTAGGAGTAGTAAAGGTAAAGCTACTGAGCCTCTGGTGGTGATCATAGAGCAACCGGTGCTAGAGAATGAGCGGAATTGTGAAGTTACCAAATCTCCTTCACCTACACCACCTACAGTTGAAGTTGCTCCTCCAGTTCCATCTCCAAACAAACCAAGCGTTCCAAAGAGGATAGTGAGTTTGATAAGTTTCTTACTTTACTTACTTCGTCAATTATCTGTTGATATCCCCTTTGTTGATTTAGTTGCGAAGGTACCTAACTATGCCAAGTATTTAAGGAAGCTTTTATCTAATAAGGCAAAGTTAGTTGAGACAGGAACTATTCAGCTCACAGAGACTTGTTCAGCGATCATACAGAAGCGCTTACCAGAAAAATGCAAAGATCCTGGAAGCTTCACAATTCCATGCAAAATAGGAGACATTGACTTCGACCACTGTCTTGCTGATTTAGGAGCGTCGATTAGTCGCATGCCATATACTTTGTTTAAAAGCTTGAAATTGGAGACTTACAGCCTACACGAATGACGCTTCAGTTAGCAGATCGCTCCATGGTTTACCCATGTGGAATTGCCAAGGATGTGATGGTTAAGGTGGAGCATCTGTACTTCCCCTGCGACTTTGTCGTACTCGACATGGCCACAGATCCAACGGTCCCTATTATCCTTGGAAGACCCTTCCTAGCAACAGCCGACGCTCGAATAGAAGTTGCTCATGGTACGATCACTTTGAATGCAGAAAGTGAGAAGCTACTGTTTTATGCTGGCAGATCTTCTAAAAATGTTTTGGAAGCTTCTCGGAGTTCATGTCACCAGGTTGCAAAGACACCTAAATTTTCTGGAATTTCTTGAAAGAACAAAAACATGGTCTAGCCAAAGACCGAAAAGACGGGCAGCTTGGTGGGAGGCAGCCCACCAGTATAAAACTTCTCTCTATTTTTTTTTACACTTTCCTTTTACCTGCTATACTTTACTTTTAATCTATTGAGAGTTTTTATAATTTTTAGCATGAGCCCCGACTCCCCGATTTTAATAAATAAACTCTACCTGGTTCCACTTGAGTTCTTCTGGTTTGGCAGATTTAATCTTTCAGGTACTTCATTCTAATGCTACACTGAACTCAAGTGTGAGGAAATATCATGGCAATGTTCATCACGGATCAGGGAGTCCCTTAACACTCTTGCTATTTCATTTCTGTATTTCTTGTGTTTTTTTATTTAATTATTTTTGGAAATGTTTTTATTTTTAAAATAATGAGGTGTTTTAGATTAATGGTTTTTAATTTAATAATATATATATATAAATTATTAGAAAAACAAAAAAACAAAAACAAAAAAAAACAAATCTAATTAAAAAAAAAAAGTTTTCACCGTGACCGGCTAAATCCAGCCGGACGCAAATCCGGACACGAGACGTCCGGTTTTGCGTCCGGCCAAGTTGATCCGGACACACACAAAAAAAAAAAAAAAAATAAAAAAATTTGCGATTGTTTTCTAGGTTAATGTTCTACTGTTTATTGTTATTATTTGCCATGTTTGGATGTTTTAATGCCTTGGTTCTCATAGAACAACTATGTGCCAGAATATGTTCAAATAGAACATGCTGCTCGATCGGTTTCGGGTATTGGTGCATTATTTGCTTCTCTTTTCTTGCTGTTTAGGTTTCTCACTGCATTTTTTATCGATTAGAAACTCGCAACTTTTGCTCTGGAAGACACGCATACTGTCTGTGACTCATGAGGAATATCTCGACCCCTGACAAACTTCAAGTGTGAGGAAGAACATCTTCCTCAATCTATAACACCAGGGGAGTCTCAGTTCCTTATTTAACTTATTGATGTTCCACCTTTGTTGCAATACGGGCTAATTAATGCATATGCATCCATTATGAGTATAGCATGTTTTGAAAGCTCTTTTCACTTCTTTTTTTTATGAACAATGAGGACATTGCTCCTCTTAAGTGTGAGGAAGGAAAGACCTTTCCCTGAAAACATGCTAGTTGTTCTTTAATGCCACACTTGCTTTTTGCTGCTCTAATACCTGTGCACACCGAGTGAAATTAAACCAAGTGAAAACTGGAGGAATCTTTTTGCCTAATGAGGTTTGTATAAATAATTTTATGTAAAAATACTTCCTTTTTCACTAAAATATGGTAGATTGGCTAGTTGTGGAAACCAGATTATTTTAGCTTGGGATTTTGGAAATGAAGTGAATGTTTGGAATGAAAAGGATAAGGCAAGGTACTCCACTGATCAAAATTTTTTTTTCCTAACAATAGCAGGCCTCGTCTATCCGGTTATTAAGTCTTAAGGGTGCCTTAACACCTATCTACCTAAGGTCTCAGGATCTGGGATAGTTGGCCCAACACCGTTACGTGGATAGAGAGAAAAGTCTGGGTTATGGAATAACTCTACAATTCGCAATAATTCAATTGTTTTATATCTCTTGAAAAAGAATGTTCATGCAGGCGAAAAATTGATTGCACTTTAAATTTTTGATCATGAGTGCGTGGTGTTGAAAGGTATTGTGGAATAAGGCATTACTTCACACCCCTTGTCATCCAAAGGTTAGAGGAATGAAAATTGGTGGAAAGTCCCAAGCTAAACTAACTTGTTTTCTACAATCTAGTTTCTCTATGCTTTTACAAAATTGTTCTTCTTTCACTGTTTGTGAAAACCTACCACTAAAGAGCAAGATTATTCTTTCATTTGTCACTTTGCTTGATTTCCCTCTGCATCTATTTAATCTTGAGATTATGTGACAGTTTCAGAGATATTCTTATTCTTTAATTGCTTGAGGACAAGCAAAAGCTTAAGTGTGAGGAAGTTGATAAGTGTCAAACATATAGGCTTTTAAAGGTTTAATTACCTTATAATCTGCTATAATTTAAGCAATGTTTCCCACTTATTCTGTGTTTTTCCTAAGATTGATGTTTTGATATGAACTAATGCACTTTATATGTTAAATATAGGAAAAAACCCAGGGAAATGAAGATTTTACATCATAAGGATTACAACGCAACAAACGGGGAACAAATCAGGGAAAGAGACACAAAAATTGGTCGTGTCCGGGTAAACCTGGCCGGACGCAGAACCGGACGTCTCACGTCCGGATCTGTGTCCGGGTCAAGTTAGCCGGACGTGACCCAAACGAGAATTATGTGCCTTATCTGGATCCGGACAGCGATCCGGACATATTCCGAGATTCAGATCCAAAACCGCTGTCTCACGTCCGGATCCGGACACGATCCGGACATGTTTCGAGTTTCAGATCTAGAGGTTAGTGTCACGTCCGGACCAGGACACAACCCGGACACAATCCGGACGTCACACAGTGATGAAAAATAAAAACGCACTCGTACTGATAATTGGGCTTTCGGCGCAATTATCAGACGGGCGGCGCAATTATCAGACCTCAGTTTTTATTAAGCATCACCCATACTCAATTACTCACAACACGCCAATACTCCCACCAACATCTGTCTATTTCCTCAGCCTATTTAAGGAGTCTTTAGCCTTTATTTGAAATCGTACCTGACTCTCTGAGTCTCTCCATTACACATCTCTTCTCTTCTCTTCTCTCTCCATGATAAAATCCATCTCCATTCACAAATCCTTCTCCGTAAACCTTCACCCTCACTCACAGACAGAACCCTGCTCACTGTGCTTCATTTACCCTTGTCCGACCCACGTCCGGATCCGGACGTGCACCAGGAGAACGTGTCCGGATCGCGTCCGACCCTAGACAGCCACAGGAGACGTCCGGATCGCGTCCGACCCTAGACAGCCGGACAAGAGTGGAATTTGCAGAATCGTCTCGACGGCTTCTAAAACAAGTTTTTCTGCTAAATCCCTCTATCCTTATGCTGTTTATACTGAGCATTGTTATTTTGTCTATGGCTGAGTAGTCGCTTTTAATTTCGGTTTACTATGTATCTCTAGAATAATTATTTCTGAACCTTTGTGATTTTCTGCAGTACAATAAAGTTCTTTACCCTTATGAATTCTTAGACTTGTTAATCTGATCAATTAATTGAGTCTATCAGTTTGTTAGCTTATAAGTGAGAACTGCGGCTATCAATTGACTACAAGGAAAGAAACGGTTAGTATAGAGATGGTAATTCCTCTAAAAAACTAGCTGACCATTAATCTAGACTACACTTAAAGCAATTAGTAAACAGTGGATTCATAACGAGAGTTAGGATTCGGTCTTTGCTAATTAGAATTCGTGGAGCGGGAGACCGAATACGAATTATCTTTATTCTAGGGTTTTATTCAGAATACTTTAGAAATCACTTAGGGGAAGAAATTGCAATCTAGAGAGAAGTAGTAAACCGGAATTTCCTTTATCAAACAAAAAAAATCAAAACAATTATTTACCTGTTGTTTATTTCTTTTTGAACCCTTTTTCAACGTTCACCATCACAAACAAAAACCCCCAATTTCCTGTTATTTATAGTTTTCCTTGTTTTGTGTGAAAGTAGAAATTAAACTAGCCGCTGCCTCCTTGGATTCGATACTCAGGGAATACTCCGAGATTTAAACTTGCTATAATCGACCGGTACACTTGCCGTTAGGTTTTACCCCAACAACTGCCCTTCCTCCTTGGTGGTTACCGCATACCCCATTATGGACTTCGGTGACGAGTCTAGCCCTTGGCTTTCCATCAAACACTTCAACGATGGTCTGCCGAAAGATCGCTTATACAGTTGGCCGTTTTTGAAAAAGAACGATGCTGCCCTTCTTTTTATTGTTTTGGCCTCTTTTTCGTCCTCCGGTAGTGTCCCCTGCTGGATATACCGGACAATGGGAGTCATCCACGATTCGCTTAAATCAGTTATCTCAACTACCATTGTCTCCGCTTCTTCTATACTTGGGAGCTTCTTTAGTTGTAGCTGAACTTCTTCCGGTATTCCTTCCGCTATACTTGCTAATTTAGCCAGTACATCGGCCTCCAGTTTTGGTCTCTGGATATGTGTCGGAGATTGCATTTCGTAAATCTTGCCCTTAGATCCTGTACCTTTATTAAGTAAAGTTTCAGTGTTTCTTCCTTTGTTTTGAAGATATTCTCACTTTGTCTTGCCACAAGTAAGGAGTCAGATTGTACTTCCAGCTCCGTCACCCCCAGAGCACAGGCTACCTCCAGTCCGTGTACTAATGCCTCGTATTCTGCTTCATTGTTCGTTATTTCGAATTCCAACCTTACTGCATGATTTATTTTCCTTCCATCAGGAGTCTGGATCACAACTCCAACCCCCGCACCAGTTTTACACCTAGCTCCATCCACCCACATCTTATACGGGACTTCCCGCTCTTCTTGACGGAAGAAACTTGCCTCGGTGATAAAATCAACCAGGGCTTGGGCTCTTATTGCTGTCCGAGGAACATAATGGATTTCAAATTGAGTCAGCTCCACTGTCCAAGTAATCATCCTTCCGGAGGCGTTTGGGTTATTGGTGATTTGCTTTAAGGGCCAATTAGTTCGGACGGTGATTCGATGCGACTGGAAATACGGTTTCAGTTTCCTGGATGCAATCACAAGGGCGAACAAAACCTTCTCGATATTGGAATATCTTGTCTCCGCAGCGGTTAAGATCTTTCCGGTAAAATAGACTGGGATTTCTTTCTTTTCTTCTTCCATGATTAATACCGCTGCCACCGCCCATTCTGAGACCGATAGGTATAAGAATAGATCCTGGCTTGGTGTCGGAACGCCAAGCTTTGGAAGCTCTTGAAGCATTTTCTTGATTTGCTCGAAGGCATCCATACACTCCGTATCCCACTGGAATTTTTTATTTTTCCGGAGGATATTAAAAAATGGAATAGACTTTTCCTGGAGTTTGGAGCAAAATCTACTTAAGGCAGTGAGCCTCCCGTTCAGGGCTTGTACATCCTTAATGTTTCTTGGCTGCGGAAGGTTGAGGACTGCTTGGGTTTTCTCCGGATCAACCTCAATTCCTCTCTGCCCGACTATAAACCCCAAAAACTTCCCTCGGGTGACTCCGAAGACGCATTTTTCTGGATTTAACTTGATTTTGTATTTATCCAGGGTATTGAAGGTTTCCTCAAGGTCTTCCATGTGCTGGGCTATAGAATCACTTCTTACCACTATATCATCCACATATGCCTCCACATTTCGAGACAACTGCCCCCGAAATACCTCATCAATCATTCGCTGGAAGGTTGCTCCCGTTTTTTAATCCAAACGGCATGACCTTGTAACAAAAAATACCAGTTGAGGTGACAAAAGATGTTTTCTCTTGGTCATTTTGGTTCATCATTATTTGGTTATACCCAGAAAACGCGTCCAAAAAACTCATCACGCTACTCTGCGTTGTTGCCGCTACAAGCTTATCTATGGAAGGTAAAGGATAAAAATCTTTCGGACAAGCTTTATTCAAATCCGTGAAATCCACGCACATCCTCCATTTTCCGTTTGCTTTTTTAACCAAAACTACATTTGATAGCCATTTTGGATAAAAGACTTTTCTAATAAAGCCGGCCTCCATCAACCTTTCGACCTCCGTCTGCGCAGCCTCGTCCCTTTCTCTTCCTATAATCCTCTTCCTCTGTCGGATGGCGGGAAACTTCGGATCGACGTTCAAGTTATGCTGGATAACGCTGGCGTCCACTCCGGGCATGTCCTTTGGGCTCCAGGCGAATGTCTTTCTTCTTTTTTCCAAAAATCTCATTAAGCGAATCTGCTCATCATGGTGAAAAGCATTTCCAATTTTGAAAAATTTAGAAGGATCGGTGTTCAGGGTACCTCTTTTGGCTGTTCCGCCGGTACCACTGCCTTCTCGGAGGTTTCTTCAGGCATCCATGCTCTGGCCTCTCCTTCTTCGTACTCTCGACTAGAGCCGACCCCTTTGACTACATCTTCCTCCGGAAAATCCTCGGTGATCCGAACTTCACATACCCTCGCCGTTTTCTGGCTCCCGGGGATGGACACCAGCTTTCCACCCCTTGTCAAGTATTTGATCTTGAGATAATAGGTGCTACAGACAGCTCCGAAAGCATTGATCCCGGGCCGCCCCAAATAGACGTTGTATCCGGACAGATCTCGCATGATATATAAGGTTATTCTTTCTGTTCTCCGATCATCATTTTGGCCTAACGTCATTGTGACATCGACACTGCCGCTGGCCTGGGCCGTAATTCCTCCAATGAATCCTCCGAAAGAAGCAGTAACTGGCTTGACCTTTTCATCCGGGATTTCTAGTTTCCGGAACACCGCGAGGGAGATCACGTTTGCTCCCACTCCGCTGTCGACAAGGATGTTTCCCACCATCCTATCATTGATCTGAGCTCGAATGACGAGGGGGTCATTGTGGGGGTAGTAGACTCCCTCTTCATCTTCCTCCGTGAAGTAGATAGGTGGTAGGGGTTCCCTTTTCTGAACTTTCTTCTCCGGTAGCTTCTCATGGACTTCGTGTACGTGCCTTTTCTTTTCCTTTGCCGTGAACGGCCCTTTTTCTGAGAATAAACCAGTTATGACCCCAAAATCAAAAGATTTGCTATGGTCTAGCTCGGGGTGATCCTCATTCCTCATGTCACCCCCGTTATGCCCGTAACGAGATCGGTTTTGATAGTCGCTGTTATTCTTTTGCTGTTTGGGAGCTTCCTGTTTCTTCTTTTCTTGTTTCCTTTTTTGCTCATCGATTTTGTTCAGTTCTCTTGATAATGTTACACAATTGGTCGTTCTGTGGCTGTAGTGTCCGTGGAATTCACAAAACGCCAATGTGCTCTCACCTGAGGCAGGCTTCTTCGGAGGCGGAAGATAGCCTTCCCTTACTGCAGCTGCATACCTTCCTGGAGCGATAGAAATAACTTTTGCTCCGTACGTCATCTTACCCCCAGAATGGGAAGGTATGACCGGATCCTTCCCGTAGGGCTTGTACCTTGCTCCCCAAGGTTTCGGAGCGGACGTCTCCCCATAACTCGCGCCAACAGACGACGCTCCTCCCTGTTTCTTCTCATTAGGCGGTTTGAAGCTATTGGCCAATTCTCTCGCCTTATTTTCCGCAATCTCCGATTTCAAGAAATCGTGCAGCATTTCTGCTAACTCTCCGTGAGTTTACGGTGCTTTGGTAGCAATTTTCCCTGCCAGCCTTGGATTTGCCAATCCATTCCCGAAAGCTTTCACCAGTATTTTCTCATCCACATCATCTATTTCAGCCACTTGCTTATGGAAGCGTTCGCTGTATTCCTTCACCGTCTCTCCCTTTCTCTGCTCTGACGTCCATCAGCTCGATCGTATCCTTCTGGATTTTTTTACTTGCCGCGAAGTAAAGCTGGAATTCCTCTGTAAGTTGCTTGAAACTTGAGATGGATTGAGGTTTCCGAGAGGAGATCTAGTTTAGAGCTCTCTTAGTAAGCGTTCCTGGAAACAGATTGCAGAGTGCCTGGGAACTGATCCCCTGAGTGTTCAACGCAAAGATGAACTTCTTGATATGTTGAGCGGGATCTCCAGTTCCGTCGTACTTCTCGATTGCTGGAGCGACAAAGAACGGTGGAAGTTTCGCCTTCCGAATGTTTTCGGTGAAGGGATACAGCGACATGTCGACGAGGTCTTCCTCTGTATCCTTCGGTGGTGACTTCTCTTTCCGGCTTTCGTCACTTTTTGATCCGCTTTTCGCTTTCAGATTCTCGATTACACTCGCCATCTCCTCGATCTTCTTCTAGTGCTCCAGATCTCTATCCGCCAGTTCCTGTTGGAATCGCTCATTATTCTCAGCCATCTTTTCATTAACTTCTTGCGCAAAACTCCTCATCAGATCGGTGAGGTCTTCCTTTGAGAACGAGCTCTCCCCAGTCGCAGCCATCTTCCCCTTTCCCCTTGCTTGATCGTGGTGCCATGGTTGAACAAAGGACAAGATCTGTGACTCTTGTGGATTGGATCGCGGTTGTCATTCGATTCCCACAGACGGCGCCAAATGAAGGTGTATGGTACTCTTACTCAAGCCAAGATTGTAAAGAGAGCTCCAACTGTTGTATTGATGAAAGCGTGATCCATTACATGACTTATGACCCTTATTTATAGGCCCCCCTACAGTGCATAACCGTTTCCGTGGGCCTACATTACTCTAGAATATTCCCAAATATACAAGGTTTTCGTACAACTTTACCCCCCTTTTATTAATGACTATTTTATTACTCTCAGTCTTCTCGGAGAGGGTCTTGCTCATCTTCGGAGGCGACCGTTGGCTCTCTGCTCGCAAGGGTCCATTTATTGGAGTCGGAAGAGGGTTTGGCCGGAGAGAGTTCCATCTATTGTCTCCGCAGGCAGTACGTACTCTCCGCTTAGCCATTTGGTTACTCCATGTGGTGAAACCCCACTTCAACAGCAACCTTGATTTTCCACCCATGATTAGAACATCTCCTGATCTCAATACCATTTTCTCTGCGAGGTCCACACGCTTCCGCTCGCTATACAGTAATACGGCGTCATCACCAATGGACCAAGACACTACGGGCACTCCTAGTTCAAGAGATTCCGCTGTCTCGTCCTTGTCTTGGTGTAGGCCAAGTCGTCCTTCTTTCTCATAGAAGTTGACGATACATAGATCTGCGTCAAGTGCAGGGATTGGTTCATCTTCGTACTGTTGTGCAATTTCTACAGCTTGTGTGACAAGCGTTTGGAATTCTGGGGGTATTGCTGGAGGTGTTGCTCCGTCTTCTGCTCGCGTTGTTTGGTATGTCTTGGTATAAGGGTTCCAGTCCTTTCCCAAGCACATCATTTTCAGCTTCATTGTAGCTCCACCAGGGAATTCGGGTGTATAAAATCCTCCTGGACCCATTCCTAACTCGTTGCATCGTCGGATGATTGAAACTTGTGCTTCGGGTGTCAGATATCCTTTTAATAAGATCATACCTGGGTAGAAGACCTGACACTGTTCGTTGTTGAAGTGGTGATTGGCGATGTCGGTCTCTTCATGGGGTGAGTTTGAAGGCATTGGGTAACAGATATGGAATTTCCCTAAGGTGGTAAATTTCATCTAGAGTGAGTTCTAGGCTTACTAATTCATTTCATGCTCAATACATACTCCCATGTTACTTACTCATGCTCAATTTCATACTTCAAGTACTTACGCATTCATGCTTTCATTCATACAATTACTTTAATACTTAGACATGCTCTTCAAGGATTAAAGGTTACAGTGGTTACCTGGGCCGGACTTAGTCCCGGTCCCATCACGGTCTATGATGTGTAAGGCCGGCTGCCTCTGCGGTGCGCCCTTCTGCGGACCTCGGGACCCCTGTCCCTGCGAGGTGTGCTGGGCATGAGCATCGCCAGATGCAACCTCCTTGCCCTCACGCTGCTTGTAGCCCTGGTAGTTGCCCTTGGGCTTAGAGTTCTCCGGGCATGCATTGGCACGGTGGCCCGGTTTCTGACAAGTGAAGCAGCGGATCTCCCTTCCTTGGCAATCTGTGCCGGGATGATCCTTGTTGCAGTTACGGCAGATGTAGCTGCGGCCATCAGATTGGTTCTTTCCTTGGCCAAATCCGGAACCTATAGCTTCCAAGTTAGCAAGGTTCGGTATACTTACAATACTCTATATACATACAAATTCACAAGTGTACTAATTTGGTTTCGGGTTCTTACCCCTATAGGGCTGAGACCTCAGTGGCTTCGCTGCCACTGGTGCGGTGTAGGCAATCTGTAATGGCTCAGCTGCCTTGCCCTTCTCAGCATGGGCACCGCCGTCTCCGGAAGTGTTCTTATGGTGGGAATGCTTCCCCTTCCTTTTCTTCCAAGGCTTGGATTGGTTTTGATCATCGGAGGGGTTACCTTTGCCACTCACCTTGCGCTTCAGCGCTTGCTCCTCATCTCTTAGCTGGCAGGTGATCTCAACTCGAGATGCAGCGTGGTAACACTCCTGAATTACTTAGGCATTAGGTTACACTTACATACGAGAATACTAATTCACATTACTCATGGTTTTTTAAGGGTTCAACTTGTTTACCTGAAGGGAGGTAAACCGTGTGAAGCCCATGCCATACCGGAGTCGATGGCTCAATCCACCGTAGAAGCGGTCGACCAAGACTTGGCCGGTATACCCAAGGTCGGGTAGAAGTCGGAGAAGAGAGGTAAAGGTGCGGTAATATTCATCAACCATCATCTTCTCGGTCATTTTTAGTGCATCGAGCTCAAGCCTTTTCTTGGTCTTGACATGCTCGGGGTAGTACTTAGATCGGAGGAGAGAGGTGAATGCTTCCCATCCGAATGCGGGATCAGCTATGTGCTCGGCCTTAACGAGCTTCCACCAGTCCATAGCCGCGTCTTTGAGGTAGTACGCAGCTATCCTCACTCGAACTCCAGCGGGAGTCTCAAGTGTCTCGAAGGCCGTCTCCATCTCGGAGAGGTAGGCCTCGAGCTTGGCGGGGTCGCTCTCGCCTCTAAAGCATGGAGGTCGAAGGTCGGCGACAGCTTTTACCCAATTCGTTTCTCGGGGATGAGGTGGGTCGGGCTGCTGCTGCTGCTGCTGGTTTTGCTGTGTTTGTTGTACAGCAGTGATTACATCCGGTAGCATCTGTGCTACCGTGGTGGCGACGATTTCGGCTATCGTCTGCGCGCTTGGTCTTTGATTGCCCCCTCCTCTGGGACGACCGGGACCACGTCCTGACATCTGAACAAGTGTGGATTACATTAGATGTCATGATACTACGACCTCATGGTCTTGATTCAAGCAATGGTATCGTCTTTGCAGACGTCAAGGGTATCCGTTGTTAACAACGGTAGTTCCTAGTTAGGTTTCTAAATATATTGAAATCCTAACTCGGTAATCACTACTCTTAAGATTCTAATCATCAAAGCGAGACTTCGCTCTGATACCACTTTTTGTAACACCCCAACCGCTAATCCGTCCATTATCCTCTAATCAATCCCATACTTACCCCTTCTCGCAGCGGAATACTTACTTACTCCCGGCGGGTGATACAACGCCGTTAACCCTCCAAGGTTAACAAGGCTACTACTACTTACCGTTTCGGTCTGATGATTAGAATGAAATGCATACATACTACTTACTTTACAATGCCAAATACTTAATTTACATTTGATTACCGAGTATCCAAGTTATACGAATTACAATCCAGTGCTACTTCCCAAAAATTGAGAGTTTATACATTCTATCCTTACTATCCAATCGTGAATTCATTGTCCAAAAAGGTGTACCACATGGTACACCGGCTACACAAAAAGGCCTTAGCCGTGTACAACTCAGTACACCGTTTCAATTCTACTATCTACCAAAAAGTGTCACAT
>JAIOTZ010001281.1:0-36167 GCA_023374045.1 Limonium bicolor
CTCTCAATGTTTCACTAGACGCTCAATACTCCAAGTATTTAAGGCTCAATAATATTTAGTTTATTATTACTCATGTGTTTTCACTCCATAGGTAAGTATTTTTCACCAAGGATTTAACTCGGTAAACTCTTTACATGTATGAATTTAGTACTGGATCTTAATATATAAGTTTTGAATTGTTCAGTGTGGCTAGTAATGAAATATGCCTAGCTCAAGATTTCATGATGGTAACGTCTTACCACCACTTCCCCTCAAGTTCAACACAATCCATCACCTGCGTAGAAGATTATTTACGGTTAGATGACAAGGCTTGTCTAGCCCCTAAACTTCTAGAAGTGGGTGTGCACCCCCCACTACTTTCAGCCTAGGAGTTCGTCGCATCAGGCACTTCCCGTAGGGTGTTAGGTTTAGGTGTTTTCTTTCTAAAGTTAGCATAGAGTTTTAGTGTGGTTTATGGGTTCGGGTGTATGCTACTAGTGTTTGTTACTTAATAATTTTCTAGACTTAAGATTTATCCAAACATTACCTTTAGGCAACAATTTGTACCAAGTAATTCTTGAGATTTATTTTCAAACTTTAAAGGAGTTGAAGTACTTTCACACAATATCATTACTAATTTAGTTATTTAAAGTTCTATTTGTATACTTTTCAACCAAAAGTATTCTTTAAAATTTCTAGGAGCATGTGTACTTGCTCTTAAGGAATTGTATTCCTAGCCATGTATTCTCCATAAGTATGCTTTTGAAAATAGCTTAATATATGATTTATCCCAACCAAAATCTTAACATACTCAATAGATGATATTCCAACCTATATTTCTACTGTAGTTTAATGTTCGAACAGAACAACAACACACCATTCTCTACAGACATTCATAAGAAGAAAAGTGTATAAAGAAATCATTCACTAATCTAAGAAGGGTTAGAAGTCGTGCCTTAATGGAATCCTCACTTCCCAATTCTACCCCAGTTCCCCAGTTTAAAGTGCACCTATATTCTAAGTATTTCACTCGGCTTGTTTTCTCGGGTTCAGAGCGTAGTTACGCTCTGATACCAATTTCTGTAACGCCCCTATTTACAATAAATACAGCGGTAAAATCTCTACTGGCGTTTACAGACCATCGGGTTCCAAACACCCGGCACCAAACCTCACCAATTACAACTTATAAAATTACAAAAGCTACGGTCTGAACTCGAGAAAAACAACATAACATAACTACTAGTAAAATAGAATAACTCTTCACAATTCCTAATTCTCATCCCAATCACTCATGCTCTTCGTGGCCACCTGTATAAACAATTTATACCTGCAAGATGAAACCAAGCAGCCCACCCCGGGAGGGGTGAGTCAGTTCCCTGGAATGGAACTGGTACAATTCTCCAAAGCAATCTTTAAAACATAACTCTTCCAAATAAACAGTAACTTGAAATTAAACTCTTGAAAGTAAAACAGGGAAACAAGGCACTTTAAAATCACCAAGCCAAAGATAACAAGTTAAGGATAAAGATAAATAATAGGAAGGTAAAGTTAGTGAAACAAAACCACACCATGTGTTAGTGAACATCCAATGCCTTAGTTAAACCCAATTCCCGTTAGGAGTAGAAAGACTCAGATAGTCACAAAGGACTAGGAATGATAAGATAGATCCAAGAACCAATAACTCAAGAGTGGAATAATTCAACTGGGAGAGATGGCCCCCACCGCCAAGTACGTCCTTTTAGGACAGGGGATATACAGCCCCTCACTGTTTACTACGTCCTCTTAGGACAAGGGATATACAGCCCTTTACTGTTAAATATAAATGTCCGTATGGACGAGGGATATACAGCCCCCTGCTGTCAAATATTAATGTTCGTATGGACGAGGGATATACAGCCCCCTGCTGTTACCATTGAAGACGCGCGCACGTCGAAACCTCAAGAACCAGCTCATGGATGAAACGATATCCAGAGTCAAAGGAAGAATTTACCAAAATTAACCTTTTCCAAATTCCCACCAGAACACTAACTACCCAGAGCAATACCAAAACACTCAGTCCTACAGAGTGCAGAAGCGTAAACCCTAAGCAGTCAATGTCTAATGGAACAACCAAATAGAAGGAACCAATACCCAAGTGAGTTTCACATTCAAGGCTCAGTTAGTCACACAAGCTGAGTTAGTCATACACACAGTTTCATTTTGAAATCCATTCAAGCTCAGTTAGCATTTTCCAAAACATTCCATAAAGCCCATTAGCAAAAGTATCTGAGTACGAGAAATCGTACCTGGGTAACGTTGTAGCAGTTCTAGTTAACTTGTGCAAACAATCAACAGTACTCTGAAGAATATTAAAGGTAGTCTATCATCAATCACTTGTAGCCTATGTTAAGCTTAAATAAACTCCTTACTCTTATTCCAAAGTCTCAATTGTCTTTTAAGCCCTCACTTAAATGTTATGTATAATCTTTGAGTTATCTGAGAACGTTGTATAGCCCAAGGTGGTAAGATCAAGGAATGTATTCTATTAACATTTGCTAATTGTCCACTCCTATCCACTTTATTCATACTTAACTGCAATCCTCACATTCAAGACTTTTGAGACCTTTATATCATAAATGTGTTTATATTATATAATTAAATCTAAGAATTTCAATAATAATCTTAAGCTCAATACCTTTATTCTTAATTTAGAATAAACATTGTATTA
Organism: Limonium bicolor; assembly: GCA_023374045.1. Lineage (NCBI taxonomy): Eukaryota > Viridiplantae > Streptophyta > Magnoliopsida > Caryophyllales > Plumbaginaceae > Limonium > Limonium bicolor. Next base: position 2,687 of record JAIOTZ010001281.1, read on the forward strand.
TGACCTACGATGGACTTATCTCAGAATACTATACTACTATCTCAATGTAAAGATTATGTATTCAAACAATATCTACTAGATAACCCATTATGATTAAGTCTTTCCCTTAACTTAATTAAGATCTATATCTTGTATATTGAAATCGTAGTGTTGTAGACGCGTTTTATTATAACTTAATTGAACTGCTAAACTCAATTATCTCATCTTTAGTTCAGAATGACTTTTAATTACAACCATCTAATAAACTTGTCATAAGATGTTAAATTGCTTCTCATCCTGAATAACTATACTATAGTTAACTTAGATTTAACGAATTAATCTTACATTTAGTATTCACAAGGTATATTATATGTTTTATTATTACCTATACAATAAGGTGTTTAGTATAACCTTTTACGTATCCTTACTTACATTTAATTTCCTAAATGTTTTATTTTACACACATTCTCTCTATAGACTATGTATAATCCTTTGTACTAAACTTCATTAAACTTAAGCCTTAAATACGTTTTAAATTGTTTTCCAAATCCTAAGGTTTCAAAGGAATAACTTAGTAAATTAATTTCCTTTATTGTTTATGATGGACAATATATCTACATAGAGTAGAATTTATCAAAGAATTAAATTCTGGTTCGTAAGTGAAATTGTTAATTATTTAATAAGATAATCTATTATGAAAATTCTCATATTTAATATTCAAATAACCTATCATTATTTCCCATTACCGTAAAGTATATCAATATAATATCTTATGTAACTTAGTTTTATCTAATAAAAGGTTCAAAGGTTTTAAGTATCAAATTCCTATTTATTAACCTTCTATAAATTCTAACTACTAAATACCTCACTTAATTGTAGACTCACATCCTAAGTATTGGTAATAAATGTTATAAATGTATTTCATATGGCTTATCTAATGCCAAGAAACTTAAGGATTATTATTTAGATGAATTTCCAAATCATAGTTTAATATAGTTTTATCATAATCCTTTTAATGATTTTATCTTAAAACATTAAGTTATATTTCAACACCATAAATGTTAAGAAATGATTAAATCTAGACTTACTAACCCACCTCACATTTAGATGTAAAAGTATTTTATTTATTCTATTATTGTTTATATATTAAGAACATTAGATGTAAAAGTATTACATTTATTTATTAATTATATAATAAGTTCTATTTGTGTAAAATCTAATTACAAATATTCCTAAGTCCCAACTTATTAATTACCTAACCCAATTTTAGATTTACATTCTGGTCATTGACAAATAATACTATACATGTATTTAAATAGGATTTATATAATTCCTAGAAATTCCAAGGTAACTCAAACTCAATTTCATAACCGTAAATTAATACCACCCCATATAATATTCTTTTATTAGTATTATGTATAGGTTTAGTTTAACTTATTAATTCCTTCATATTCTATTTGCTATAAGGTATTTTACTTCTTTTATTTATCGTATATGTATACTAGGATTTATTCAAGACATTCTTTATGTAGTTTAATCGCATTTAATTATTTATATTAACTTTTACACATATCTACATCCAAAATATGGTTATAAAATAAAGTATTTTTCCTTAGTTTCAATTAAGTATATTAACTACCATATTATATAATTAATATACATGTAGATTAATTTAGTTCCTTGATTTACATAAGTTTCTACTTAAATAAGTATATATACATATATGTAAATAATTTCACTTCTCTTAAAAGCTAATACCAAAACATTTATAAACTTACTGTTATAAAATGTTAATTTAGTTTCCCATATTTTTCCCAGTTTAAAAAGCTTATTAACAAACCATACTTTAATTTTTTGTTACATTAAAACCAATATATTATAAGTTATTCCTATGAAAAACTCATAAACACAATTTTTAAAACCATTTACCATTGCCCAAAAATTCCCAAATTTAATATACAGTAACTATAACATTTTAGACATATTATAAAATTTTTATTTCATAAAAATATCTTTTTAATTTAGCCAAATAATTCCAGAAAACCCGTAACTTGCAAAAATCATAACTTATGTTTAAAAACTCCAAAACCATAATAATTTACAGAAAAAACTAGATTTAATAAGGAATCTATGGTTAAAATTTCAAGACAAAATACATTCGGGAAGGTAAATTAATTCAACAAGTTAGGGTTTATTTCTGAAATCATAATAAAAACTTATACTCTTAATTTGAAACGATCTAATCTCAGCCGTCCGTTTCTTATAACTACGATCGGACGGCTGTGTAGACACCAAAAATTCTCACCCCATCAAGCAAATTCCGAAATAAGAAACGAAATAAGAGGGGTCGTCGCCTTTCTTTTCAAAAACATATTAACGTGCGTGGCATAACGAAACCGTCATTTTATAACCTTTGTCAAAGCATTTCATAAAAACACGATTTTCCAAAAAATGAATTTTCAAACAATAATCCGGTTTTAAGCCCATTCATCTTGTTTTATTTACTTATCTTATTATTTACATTCCATAATTTCATGCCATTAGATTAGTCTTCTTTTTTCCTTATATACTTTCTTTTAAGCTCGTAGCATTTTTAGAAGAATTATCCAGTTGAAATTAAGGTTCTTTATTATTTCTCCCATGAAAATGTCGAAATTTGACCCAGCGTAACTGGTAAAGGTACTTGCTATACAACCCATTTGTTTTGGGTTCGATTCCTGGCATGAAAGAAAAGTGTTTTCTTAATTTTGCCTCAGCTCGCAACATGGTTCTTATTTTATTTTATTTCTTCGCTTTACTTATCAAATTCGCCACAGCTCAAGTGGTCAAGGTGTGATGGGCAGTGCTTGAAAACTTGGGTTTGAAACTTGGCTGGGACAAGTTTCTTTGTTATTTTTTCGGTCTTGTTTTCCTTTCTCCCAGCCCAAACGCAGCGCATCCAACTTGGACTCGATTTTTATTATCCTATTGCCTCTAATAAAGCCCATAACACAAAAGTATGGGACATGTTTTTGAAGACCGATGAAAACACTGCAGTATGGGGTTGAATTCTTGAAGGAGCCGATTGCTTGCCCCGACACTCTCTGCACGCTTCCTCGGTAGAAGCTTGAAGGTGGCGAACCTCCCTTAAAAAATGGATCTCGCCTTCATCTTTCGAGGTAGAGGGGCGGCGTCTGATTTTTTCTTCTTCCATCGCTTTCTTCATTCTCCGATGGATCTTCTTCATTTCGAAACCAACACTTTCATCCCCACCTCTCCTTCTTCATCAATCCTTCTTCACCCGCCTCTCCCGTTCTCTTCTTCTCGATTCGGACCAGAAGAACACAAAAAAAGGACCAGAAGAATAACCTTCTCCTCACCAAAGAACCACCATGAGTGCGACTAATCCGCCGCCTGAAACTCACCCCTGCCCATCGGAGTTCATACTCTCTGAGGTTTATTTTTACTGTCTCGCATTTGGCAAAGAAGAGCAAAGGGAAAAGGGTCGACGGAAAAATCTTCTTCTGCCTCGAATTGTCACCGCCGAGAAATTCCTCCCGCTCTGGTTCATCCGTCGAGGATTTCAACCATCGCCACCCATCTTTCTTCTTCCCTCACCGTAAATCACCACCAACATCACTCATCTTCACCAGGAAGCTACATGCTCTCACCATTCTGAGCATTCTCCTCACTCACGAACATACTAGCTCTGCACTCTCTGTTCTTCTTCACAAACGGTAATTTTACAACTCGACCTGGCGGAGCAAGGAACCGCTCCTTTCGATTTCCCTCCTCACCATCGAGCTTGAAGCAACTTCTCGACCCATCTTCGCTGTGTTCGAAGAGCAACGTGAAGCTCACCGTGAAGGTAGCTAAAGTCTGGGGTCATCACACCTTGTTCTTCATTTTCTGCCAACCGTCTTTTATTCCCTAATCAAAGGTATATTTTCTGCCCCTTTCAATCTTTGTTTAGCATACCTCAGTGAAAACATTGGTAGCTATAATATATTGAGCAAGGTCGAATTCTAGACTGAATTACGGTCTCTGCAATCTGAGTTGTCCTGAGAAATTTGATTTCTATTTCCTCCGCGGATCTGATGCATTATGGTCTGTAACCCGAGTTCTGGGTTTAGTTGTGAGATGCATGAGGGTTTGAGAAGGTGGAAACCACATGGTAAGGTTCACCCGATTTCAGTCGTGGCTTAGAGTTAATGATTAGTTCCGTTTGATTTCATTTGATATCTGCACTTGCGGTACTTCCACTTTGTTCAACCTCATCTCTACATTCATTCGTTATCTCTCGTGCTATCTGATATACTGTGATGTTATTACTAATCCCTGCGAATTTGTTGATGCCGGGTTCGATGCAAGGTGAACCATGTTGGTAAAAACGATAGCTGGCAGTTGAATCCATATGCGTGAACTTCTATTGCTTCGTGCGACACAGGTTTATGTATTACCTGTCATTTGCGATGTGGATGTTGCTGGCAAAAGAAAGCGTTTGGCCTAGACCTTCTTGCGCTATGTGGTTTGTATCTGGCTCTCTGGCTTCGGCTTATTGGAATATGATGAGCTGGGCTGGTTTTGCTTGGCTCGGATTCAACCTTGGCTTTGCAACTTGACCAAAGTTGTGGATGTCGGTTTGGTATCTGTTCCTTGTTGGATTGGGAACTGATGCATACGAGTCTCATTATGACTTTGCGTTTGTTTTCCAGTATCCTTTGCGGTATTCACATTATGTGGTTTTTGTTTAACTCTGATTTCATGTCTTGGCTGAGGTACCTTTCGCTTGGAGGTGTGGACTGAAATCAGATTTTGTTTGGCTTGAAGCTGATCTTGGATAATGAGACTGGACAGAGCTGTGGTCTCTATTAGCCAACTGCTCTTATGAATCTGGAAAAATGGTCGGTCAGCTATTCTTAATTATATGACTGATGACCTGTCTAAAATTTCACCCTTCTTGTATGTCAATGTTGATTTGATAATGCTAATGCTTTCAATGTTTGTTTTCGCCCATTTCTGATTACCTTACGATTTGGTAATTAAGCTTTAACCTTGTAATTACTTATGTACTAGTTCATGGTTTATTTTTTGAAGATTTCAATTCGGCTAACATCCCTTTACGGAAGAGATATGTATTTGAATTTGTCTTTAGGCTTAATGGTCCGTAATTCTTATGCCTAATTTCAGACTTTTAATTGTCACTCGAAATCTTGATTCAAGTTGAATGAAAAACCAACCAACACGTGAATGTACATTTGATTTGGTATCGGACCCGTTCACCATCAACTAATTTTTAATTACATTCTTGCATTAGCATGTATATGTTTCGATAGATTTGTTGCAAATTTCATTTCGTTCCTGTACTCTAACCAATCGTAAGCTTAGTATTATCCCCTTAGGACCTCTTAAAACTAACAGAAACGTTTGGATGTATTATCGCTCCATACCAAAGGGTCTCTAATTCGTTTCGTGGGGCAATAATCTTCTATAACTTCAGAAAATACCTTAACCACCTTTATATGTATATAGGAACAAAAACTTCAAAAAAAAAAAACAAGCCCTTAAGGCTATCTTAGGAAGGGTTAGAATGCGAAATCACCCCATGCCTAGCGGATCTCATTCGTTTTATGTGGGTGGAATCCTTCTTTGCCTTCAACACACCCTTAATCAAGAGTAATAAACTAATAAATTGATCCATCCCGCTTGTTATTATCTTAAAAATCAAGTCCAAATAAAAACCCACTTCAACCCAATTCGGCCCAAAGCCCAAGTCCACTACCCAAAACACAAATTGAGGCCCAAACCAAATCGAAGTCCAAAACCCAAATCAAAGCCCAAACCTTGCTGAGGCCCAATCCGGTCCAAATCTGACCAAGGCCCAACCCTGGTCCAACTTTGACCAACCCAAACTTTAAATTGGACCAAGTCCAACTTTGACCAACCAAAAGTGATTCGATCCAAACATTAACTTTGACCCAAAGCGTTGACCTTGACCCAACGTTGACCTTGACCCAAGTTTGACCTGGCCCATTCCAAGCCCGATTCAATCTAATCCAATTCAAACTCGATCTGTAAATCCCATCTGATAGTGTCCAAATGAGCATGATTATAGAGTATTTCATATATAATATTAGCACTTTTCTTGCTCATTTCTCCACTTCGGGTTAATTTTCCTCTAGTTTATGTTTATTGTTATCTCACAATTTATGTTTAACATGAGGAAAACCAAGCGGAAGTAAGTAGACAAAGAGACGAACGCATAGACGCAAACGGCTCGAAAAACGGACATATAACGAAGAATGTAGAGCCGGTTGAAGATTGTTATATATATATAACGTATATAATAAATATGCATGGCTGAGACGTCCTCGCGTGGGCAATGGCAAACGCCAAGAGGGAGGCGGACAACACACAGGGCACGCCCATAACAGCGGACTATCCAGGAAGCAACGCCTGGCGGACGGTGGAGGAGGCTATGACGCCTCCTAAGTGCAAGAGGACAGAGACTGCGAACGCCGAGGCGGACAAGAAGAGAGGCAACGCCTCGTATCCTGGCGGACAAGAGACAGGCTCCGCCCCTTATCAGCGGACGAGACCACAGCTACCGCCAGTTATCAGGCGGATGTTGGGCAAAAAGTAGTTAAACTATCTTGCTAATATGGCATGAACCAATCTTTGTAGTACAACAAGGTCGTATCCACAGAGACTTCGCACTGTCTAATTAATTATCCAGTTTAGTCAAATGTCAAAAAGATAAATTAAAGTGCATAAATGTAAAAGGGGTTTAGCCGAGGCAAGCTTGATTTTCAGTATTAGTACAGAAATAATAAAAACAGTAAAATAAAGTAAAAGGATGGATGTAAAAAGGTATCCTAGGATAGCGGGGGAATTCCTAAATTACTTAAACAATTTTTAATCTGTCCCAAATATTTATTTCTATTAGAGTTAATAATTGTCATGTACGAACTCCTATTAATAGCCTTAGTATTTCCTGCTCAATCCGGAGTGTAAATACCAAGATTAATTCCTTTGTGGTATTTTGACTATCTCAAAATCATATATTGATAGCTACCAAATAATGCAGTATTTTGTCCTAATAAGCATTTTTAACAATATTTGCTGAAAGGAATTAAAACAAGTTTAAATAAGTGAAACAGGTGATAATATTATTTAAGTACAGACAATAATATAATCCTAATTTGCTCTTATTGTCTGTTAAGAATTTATCTGCGGCCTTCCTAAATCATAGATAATGACAACTCTTAATTAATTCATTAGACTTTTTACAATCAGAAAAAGTCTAAAATCATTAATTAGCTTTAAGCGAGATTCTTTTAAAACAGCGATGGTTTGTATCTGCTATCAAGGAGGATAAAATCTAACGTTTGTCTCTCTTTGTGGTCTATTCTCAATTTACAAAACATTGAAATAAGAGAAACCTTAAATGCATAAAATGATCAGTTTATAAGCATTTAATATTTAGAGAGACAAAAACAAAATATTTATAAGCAAACTTGGTATTAATAAAAGTCTGAATTATTTAGGAACAACCCACATCCTAGGATACAATAAAATCACTCAGACATAAACAGTAATAAAAAGAAACGAAATAGCCATTAATTGGAGACTGCTGGCGGAGACTGGATTGCGATTCGCTCTGTTCCAGCTCCCTTTTCTTCTGTTCTTTATACGCTTCGCTTCGTGGTGAAATGAAGAAATAAAATAAATGGAGAAATGGAGGTACGCGGTGAATGGTGGTGGTCGTGGTGTGGTCTAATACTAACGATAACAAATAACAAATAACACTAATTTGGATACGGAGGAAGGAGTTATTTATTTGAACAGAGGGCGTGGGTTTATATAGAGGTTTGTGATCCGTACGATTGCAGATGAAAGAACGACGCGTGAAGGGATTGAGCTCATTGATTGCTCACTGATTGAAGCATTGATTGCAGGGGACAGAGCTGCACGCGTGAGAGATTAATGTAGGCGGTGCGGAGTAGATAGATAAATCGATCAAGTTGCAGAAGACACTGCGCGAGAAGAAAAACTAGTCCGATTGGTTTTTTAGCCCAACCGCCCTTAAGAGGCGTTCCCTTTGTGCTGACCGCGCCCAAAATGGGCGGTTCTGTTGTTCTTGACCGCCTTATTTGGGCGGTTCTGGTTGGGCTTGACCGCCTCAATTTCGGGCGTTGCGCATAGAGAGGACCGCCTCAATTTTGGGTGGTTTCCCACAGAGAAGACCGCCTCAATTTTGGGCGGTAGCCCTTGTTGTCCTCGTCGCCTGAATCTCGGGCGGTAGTGAGTACTCGCGCATTTCGAGGCGGTAGCCTCTGTTGTGTCCGTGCATATTTATATTTAGTACATATATAACAATCTTCAACCGGCTCTACATTCTTCGTTATAAGTCCTTTTCTGAGCCGTTTGCGTCTATGTTTCGTCTCTTTATCCACTTTACTTCCAGCTTGGTTTTCCTCATGTTAAACCAATAAATTTGTGAGATAAACAAAAACATAAACTAGAGGAAAACTAACCGAAGTGGAGAAATGAGCAAGAAAAGTGCTAATATTATATATGAAATACACCTATAAATCAATGCTCATTTGGACACTCACACCCCCCACACTTATCTTTTTGCTTGTCCTCAAGCAAAACCACGTAACCAATTAAGTAGGGAATGCCAATACTAACAATATTATTATGAAGGGTAGGATAAAACTGATCTTTTTAACTTATTAGGAGTGTTGAAAAAATTAACTGTCTGGTGGCATAGGTGTGCTCAGGGTGAAAATAAAATATAGAGTTTCGGGGTATGATCCAAGGTACTCTCATGTTTTCTTTTTAGGTGACTGAGAACTTTTACCATGGCCAACTTCTCTCAAGAATGGGCATTAGGAGAAAACAAAAGGAAAAATAGATTTATGCATTTGTTTCACTTTGCATAAGAGATAGAAATATAGGCTCACGCCTTGTATTTAAGAACACTCAACTCTCCTTTGTTGTTACCAATGGTGTCTCGCATCCCTTATTTATTTTTGTATTTTCCTTTTTTTAAACAGAGAAATACCCCTTAGCAATCCCTAAGAGAGAAGCAGAAAGAAACCCTGAGCCAATAAATCCAACCATTTGCAGATTATTGGTCCACACGCATATAAAATGCTCCTCAAAGTATCAAAATTTTAAATTTTTGTACATTTATCCCACAATTCATAACAGTATTTATTTTTAAAGAGACAACCACATATAAGGCCATGAATTTTGAATTGGACAAACGAATGATAAGGAGAGAGATTTAAACATTTAAGCACAAAATGTCACCGAAAGGGCACACTCCCCCACACTTAAATTGAACAATGTCCTCATTGTTCACCAGAAAAACAAGGGAAGGTTCAGAAGACCTTTTCGGTTAAGTAGACGAAACAGAGATAACACAGATCACAAATAATCATTTAAGCACATAAACGCTCCTCTGCAGTTTTTATTTAAATAAAGCAAATTTAAAGAAACTGGTACTCCCCTGATATTATTTTTGCTAGCGTGTATAGGACTTCCCCCACACTTGAGCTTAGCCTCAAGTAGCGTAGCTTGGTTGCGGTGTCCACATGGAGGTGCACCTGCAGAAGACACTAGAAGCAACCACACTAAAAACGGGGGTAAAAGTTAGCAAAATATAATTTAAAGAGAACCTGAAAATTAAAAGAACATAAAGGCAAAATAATAAAAGTACACCCGGGTTGCCTCCCAGGAAGCTGCCCTTCTTTAACGTCTTTGGCTAGACGCTTTGTCGTTATCCTGGATCAAAACAAAACGTTACCTCGGCATATAAAATAATAAAATTAATACTCCTCAAAATCTGGTGCTGAGGAGGTACTGCGGGAACGTAGTTCTAACAGAAGACCCGGTGGTGGAAATGACTTTTCTTCCTCAAATTGGAGGATGTAAAAATCCCTCTTGTGTTGAGGTATGGTAAGAACTTAGATGGAAATCTTCAGAGGGAGGTGGCCTTGAAATGTACTATAGCACTCTCTTCTGATGGCTCGGAGGGAGGCGGCATCTCCTCCTTCTCAAGATTGAGGATGTATCCACCCTCATCTTCTGGGTAAAGCACGGTGAAGGAGGGGAAGTAGTAGTTGATTTCAGAGGGAGGGGACTCCATGAAGTCCAAGGAGAAACTCTCTTCTGAGGGTTGTCTCATAATCAAGCTGGTGGTTGTTTGGTGATGGATTTCTAATTCGAATAAGGGGAGGAGGTGGAGAGTAGCTTATGTCCTCAACAGGTTGTTCTTCCTCGTGAACCACTGCATTCAGTTGTGGAACGGGTTGATCCATGCGTTCGATCTGATCTAGCGTTCTTTGCCGGATCATTTCAATGGTTGAGGTAAAATTTGCCATCATTTCCCGTAAAATGGCGTGTCTCTTTCTATTGCAACATAGGACAATAGGTACTTTCATGGTCTCCTCCACACTTTTGGCAGACACTCCATTGACTGTAGTCCTCTGCGTTATAGGGGTAACCATACCAATCTCTGCTTGATCGTAGTGACTATCCATCAGAATTAAGTACCTTTAAAAACAAAACAAAAAAAATTATACACAAAAAGGGCAAATAACGAAAATAAAAGAAAAAAAACTAAACAGATAATAATCAGATAGTTGGACCGAAGTCCCCGGCAACGGCGCCAAAAACTTGTTGGGCAAAATAGTAGTTTAAACTATTGCTAACTATGGGCAGTGAACCCAATCTTGTAGTACAACAAGGTCGTATCCACAGAGACTTCGCAACTGTCTAATTAATTATCCAGTTTAGTAAATGTACAAAAAGCAATTAAAGTGCATAAAATTAAAGGGGTTTAGCCGGAGGCAAGCTTGTTTTCAGATAGTACAGAAATAATAAAAACAGTAAAATAAAGTAAAATGATGGATGTAAAAGGTATCCTAGGATATCGGGGGAATTTCCTAAATACTTAAACAATTTTATAATCCTGCCCAAATATTTATGTCTATTAGAGTTAATAATTGTCAGTTACGAACTCCTATTAATAGCCTTAGTATTTTCCTGGCTCAATCCGGAGTGTAAATACCAAGATTAATTCCTTTGTGGTATTTGACTATCTCAAAATCATATATGATAGCTACCAAATAAATGCAGTATTTTGTCAGAATAAGCATTTAACAATATTTGCTGAAAGGAATTAAAAACAAGTTTAATAAGTGAAACAGGTGATAAATATTATTTAAGTACAGACAATAATTATAATCCTAATTTGCTCTTATTGTCTGTTAAGAATTTATCTTGGGCCTTCCTAAATCATAGATAAGGACAACTCTTAATTAATTCATTAGACTTTTTACAATCAGAAAAAGTCTAAAAATCATTAATTAGCTTTAAGTGAGAATTCTTTTAATAACAGCGATGGATTTTATCTGCTAATCAAGGAGTATAAAATCTAACGTTTGTCTCTCTTTGTGGTCTATTCTCAGATTTACAAAATCATTGAAATAAGAGAAACCTTAAATGCATAAAAATGATCAGTTATTAAGCATTTAATAATTTAGAGAGACAAAACAAATATTTATAAGCAAACTTGGTATAATAATAAGTCTGAATTATTTAGGAACAAAACCCACATCCTAGGATACGAATAAAATCACTCAGACATAACAGTAATAAAAAGGAAACAGAAATAGCCATTAATTTGGAGACTGTGGCGGAGACTGGATTGCGATTCGCTCTTTGTTCCAGCTCCCTTTTCTTCTGTTCTTTATATGCTTCTGCTTCGTGGTGAAATGAAGAATAAAAATAAAATGGGAGAAATGGGGGACGAGGTGAATGGTGGTGGTGTCGTGGGTGGTTCTAATACTAACGATAACAAATAACAAATAACACTAACGATTTGGATACGAGGAAGGGAGTTATTTTATGTGAACAGAGGGCGTGGGTTTATATAGAGGTTTGGATCCGTACGATTGCAGATGAAGAAGAACGACGCGTGAAGGGATTGAGCTCATTGATTGCTCACTGATTGAACATTGATTGCAGGGGACAGGAGCTGCACGCGTGAGAGATTAATGGTAGGCGGTCGGGAGAGGGAGTAGATAGATAAATCGATTCAAGTTGCAGAAGACGACTGCGCGAAGAAGATAACTAGTCCGATTGGTTTTGTTTTTTAGCCCTAAGCCTCTTTAAGAGGCGGTTCCCTTGTGTGCTGACCGCGCCCAAAATGGGCGGTTCTGTTGTTCTGACCGCCTATATTTGGGCGGTTCTGGTGTGTCTTGACCGCCTCAATTTCGGGCGGTGTGCGCATAGAGAGGACCGCCTCAATTTTGGGGCGGTTCCCACAGAGAGACCGCCTCAATTTGGGCGGTAGCCCTTGTGTCGCGTCCGCATGAATCTCGGGCGGTCGTGAGAACTCCGCGCATTTCAGAGGCGGTAGCCTCTGTTTGTGTCCGTGCGATATTATATATATATACATATATATAACAATCTTCAACCGGCTCTACTTCTTCGTTATAAGTCCGTTTTCGAGCCGTTTGCGTCTATGTGTTTGTCTCTTTATCCACTTTACTTCCAGCTTGGTTTTCCTCATGTTAAACCAATAAATTTGTGCGATATAAAACAATAAAACATAAACTAGAGGAAAACTAACCGAGTGAGAAATGAGCTAAGAAAAAGTGCTAATATATATATGAAATACACCTATAAATCATGCTCATTTGGACACTTATCAGCGGACAAGACAGAGGAGACCGCCTAATACCGGGCGGTTCTTCAGGCGCGATTAATTCAAGTCGCGACCAGTTCTTCAGTTCTTCTTCGCGCCGTCGTCTGCAACTCGCCTTATCTATCTACTCCAGCATCGCCTACCATAAATCTCTCACGCGTACAGCTCTCTGTCCCCTGCAATCAATGAACTAAATATGAGAGCAATCAATGCTCAAACTCGTACGGATCCTAACCTCTATATAAACCCACCACCTTAACTGCATAAACACACCACGCACGACGGGAGTCTGAAGAAACCATTCGCTTCCACTTATATTTCCTCCCGTATCACCACATCATTCCACACTCACGCAGTAACAAAAGAAAAGAAGAGCAGCAGTGAGAGGAGAACAGACCAGTTCTTCCTCTGAATTAATGTCAAAATCTATCTGTGTAATCTTCTTAACTCCGTTAATGTCTGAGTAATTTTCTTCTGTATCCTAGGATGGGGGTTTGATTTCTAATATTACGTAATTAATATTTATCACCTGTTTCTCTCATTTAACTTGTTTTAATTCCTTTTAACTAATATTGCTAAATGCTTTGCGCGACAAACGACTGCATTTATTTGGTAACTATCAACATATGATTTTGAGATAGTCTAGGTACCACAAAGGAATTAATCTTGATATTTACACTCCGGACTGAGCAGGAAAATATTAAGGCTTTTATTAAGAGTTCGTAACTGACAATTATTAACTCTAATAGGCAATAAATAATTGAAACATGGTTATAAATATGTTTAAGTAATTTAGGAAATTCCCCCGCTATCCTAGGATACATTTTTCCATCCACATCACTTAATTCACCTTTTTAACTGTTTTTATTATTTCTGTATTAATTTAACAACAAATCAAGCTTGCCTCCGGCTAAACCCCTTTTTACAGTTTTTAAGTAACTACCAAGACTAGGGTAAATTGAACAATCTCCCTGTGGATACGACACTCGTTATACTACTACGACCGGGAATTGTTTGCAGCCCGACGTTTATAATTTGAGTTTTTAATTTCCTTTCTTTTAATTTTACACCACTTTAACCACTCAGAATTAACACTCTGCAAATTGGCGCCGTTGCCGGGGAGATTGATTCCATCAATTTCCCTAGTTTCCGGTAGTTCACCTGTTTTATTATAATAAACTGTCAATATTATCTTGTTAATAATCTAACCTTGGACATCGGACTTATAATCTGAATTGGACATCGGACTTCTGACCTGACTTGGACATTTGACTTCGGACTTTGGACATCTAACTCCTAACATCTTAATATTATTGTCATTTTTTCGTTCCATTGTCATTTCGTTCCATTGTCCTTTCTTTCCATTGTCTCTAACTACTAACTTTAAATTTCCTGTCATTTCGTTTCTTTCCATTGTCCTTAACATTTCATTTCCATTGTCCTTAACATTTCTTTCCATTGTATACTAACTACTAACTTATAATTTCTGTATACTAACCCCTAACGTTTATCAGCCTAACCAATATTTCTGTCTTTCTTATTTTATTTACTAACTAATTTTGCAGCTTCTGATAAACCACAAGTTATCTTCTGTGCATGCCAAACACTCGAACCCGAGGCTCTCCACCAATCAGTCCGAGCCCCGAACCCGAGCGTACTTTATTTCAAGCGCAGAGAAACCTGAGAAACCAAGCCATGGCCAATAACGAAGTTATAAATGAAATGGACCATGCAATTCAACCAGAACACCGTGCCCTATCTGATTATCACCAACCTAACACCGAAGGAAGAGCATCAGCTATAGTTCTCCCTGAACTAACACCAGAAGAAGCCGGACGTTGGGTTTTCAAAACCCACTACATCACCGCCGTCCGGGATCTAGGCAAGTTTAGTGGAGCGAACCCAGATGAAGCCCCAAATCATCTGAGTCTCTTCCTAGACTTCTGCAATTCCTTTAGTCAAACCGGCATCGTCAAAGAAAGAATTCGACTCCAACTATTTCCTCACTCATTATCGGATTCAGCAAACCGGTGGTACCGAAGCCTTCCCTCCCGATCAATCACCACATGGCTTCAAATGGCCCAAAAATTCCTTGCCAAATACTACCCAACCAGTAGAACGAGGCAATTGATTGGTGAGATCAACACTTTCTGTCAAGAGCCGGGAGAAACGTTGTACGACGCATGGGACAGATTTAAAGATATGCTAATGAAATGTTCCCACCATGGTCTTGACGATCAATCCCTCTGCCTGTCATTCTTCAACGGTCTGGATGATGGGAACCGACTACTCGTCAATTCCTCTGCGGGAGGAAGTTTCATGATGAAATCTCCTAAAGAAGGAATGGATCTTCTCGAAACCATGACGAGCAATACCAGACAGTGGACGAGATCCAAAGGAAGAACCCACGAGCAGCAGGCCTACTCCATGTTGAGCCTACAGATCATTTATCGGCTCAGATCTCGTCCCTTGCAAAGATGGTGGAAAAGCTAACAACATCACAAAACGAAATTGTAAAACAATAGCTTCCCCACCTACAAGTTCACCACCAGCTCCACCTACAGAAGGATGTGTCATATGCGCCGGTCCTCATGAAACTCATCATGCGAAGGCAAAGGCCAGTAGAGGAAGTACAATTCATAGGAAACCGCCCCGGTAATTCCTACAACAACAACTTCAACAACAACTATCCATGGAGAAATCACCCGAATTTCTCATGGAAAAATAATGATCAAAACCAAGGAGGGCAGAACAACAATTCCAACACCTATCAGGGGAACCGACCCCAACCAAACTCTAATATGGGTTATAGAGCACAAGGTGCCCCTCCAGGTTTCCAACAACAACAACAACAACAACAACCACCATCTTCATCCTCTTCTGATCCAAACGCAGAACTCAAAGAGATGATGAAGGGTTTCATGTCCATAACTCAGAACCAGCTCTCTGCACAAGAAGCCTTCAACCAGAAAATCGAAGGAAAATTCAATCAACTTGCAGAACATCTTGCTCGAAGACCGCCAGGGGCTCTCCCCAGCCAAAATGAACCAAATCCAAGAGAGCAAGCCAAGTGCATCTATGTGAAGGAGCACGATGAAGAAACGACGGAGGTGGCTAAAACAGCTAAAGTTCTAGAACTACACCCTTCCCTCCAAGAATGGGTTGTAGCAATTGAGACTTCCAAAAGGAATGTAGCTGAATTGGAAAGCACCGCCAAAGTCTATAAAAATCGCATTCAATCTGAGAATACCTACCTCGAGAACTTGGTAGCCGGTTATGAACATGAGAAGCTCGAATTTGAAGAAGAAGGAGAAGAGTTAAGCGATATAAACTTGAGAAGCGGTAAGAAAACCGACGAGATTCCCATCCCGCAACAATCAGAAGAATCCAAAGAGGATAGTGAAGAAAAAGCTGAGGCCCCAGCAGAAAAGACATCTCCAAACGTCCTCACTATTCCACCAGCTTCAGAACCTTCTTCACAAGAACCGCCTATACCATTTCCTCGCCGACTCCAGAAGCAGAAATTGGATAATGAATATGGTAAGTTTCTGGCAATGCTGAAGCAGCTAAACGTCAATGTACAGTTTGTAGACCTCATTGCCAAAATGCCAAACTACGCCAAATTCCTCAAACACCTCATATCCAACAAAACTAAATTGGCCGAAGTCGGTACGGTACCTCTCAATGTAGCTTGCTCAGCTACTCTACAAAAACCACTACCATCAAAATGCAATGATCCGGGCAGCTTCACTATTCCAGTCACAATTGGTAGCACCTCATTTCCATACTCCTATGCGATCTGGGTGCCTCCATTAATTTGATGCCTCTCTCCACTTTCAAAAAGCTGGGAATTGGAGAGATGAAAAAGACTAAGATGACCCTGCAACTGGCAGATGGTTCGGTAACATACCCAAGCGGAGTGGTGGAGGATGTTATCATTAAAGTGGAGCACTTATACTTCCCATGCGATTTTGTCATTCTAGACATCGAAGAGAACCCCACTACACCTCTCATCCTTGGACGACCATTCCTTGCCACAGCCGATGTGCACATTTGGGTAGCCCAGGGGAAGATCACCCTTCAAGCTATAACGAAAAGCAGTGGAGTTTGCATCAGGAAGATCTCCAGATAGCAAATCCAAAGATCTCAAGTTTGTGAGGGACACTCAATCACCATCATCCCCACTTCTGTTTATTACCCTTCCAGACGGCATGTCTATCACAGAGATACCACCACCAATCCCGGACGAAGAGCGGGATAAGAAAAGAAAACATGCATCCAGGTGGACTCTCAAAAAAACCATCGAGTCATGCTTTGGATCTCCTCCTCATAACCACCCCCCAGGATCGATCTAACGAAAAAGCGTCTAGCTAAAGACGTTAAAGAAGGGCAGCTTTCCGGGAGGCAACCCGGATGAACTTATCTTTTATATGCTTTTATGCTGTTTTAATAATCAGGTTCCCTTTAAAATTTATTTTTGCTAACTTTTAACCCCGTTTATAGTATGGTTGCTTCTAGTGTTTTATGCAGGTGCAATTTCATGTCTACACCGCAACCAAGCTACGCTACTTGAGGCTGAAGCTCAAGTGTGGGGGAAGTCCAAAACACGCTAGCAAAATAAAATCAGGGGAGTACCAGTTTCTTTAAAATGCTTTTATTTAAATAAATATGCAGAGGAGAGTTTATATGCTTAAATGAATATTTGTGACCAATGTGTCTCTATTTTATCTACTTACCGAAAAGCCTTCTGATTTCCCTTGTTTTTCTGGTGAACAATGAGGACATTGTTCAAATTAAGTGTGGGGGAGTGTGCCCTTTTCGGTGACATTTTATGCTTAAATGCTTAATCTCTCTGCTTATCTTGCGTTTGTTCAAATTCAATATTGTGGACCCTTTATATGTGGGTTGTTCTCTTTAGGAATAAATACTGTTATGAATTGTGGGATAAATGGTACAAATTTTAAAATTTTGATTACTTTTGAGGAGCATTTTTATGCGGTGTGACCAAATGATCTGAAATGGTTGGATTTTTATTACTCAGGGGTTCTTTCTGTCTTCTTTCTTAGGGATTGCTAAGGGGTGCTTCTCTGTCAAAAAGGAAAAAATAAAATAAATAAGGGACTTGTGAGACACCATTGGTAACCAACAAGAGAGTTGAGTGTTCTTAAATACAAAGGGCTTGATGCCTACATATTATCTTCTCATCTCGTATGCAAAAGTGAAACAAATGCATAAATCTATTTTTCCTTTTGTTTTCTCCTCAATGCCCATTCTTGAGAGAAGTTGGCCATGGTAAAAGTTCTCAAAGTCACCTTAAATCAAGAAGCATTGTAGTACTCCGATCATACCCCGAAACTCTATTTTTATTTTTGCCCTGAGTACACCTATGCCACCAGTAGGTGATGGATCACACTCCTCTAAAAAGTTTAAGATCATGTACTATTGAGTTTTTATCCTACCCTTCATAATAATATTTGTTAATATTGAGCATTCCCTACTTAGGGTACGTAGTTTTGCTTGAGGACAAGCAAAAAGATAAGTGTGGGGGTGTGATAAGTGTCCAAATGAGCATGATTTATAGGTGTATTTCATATAATATTAGCACTTTTCTTGCTCATTTCTCCACTTCGGTTAGTTTTCCTCTAGTTTATGTTTTATTGTTTATCTCACAAATTTATTGGTTTAACATGAGGAAAACCAAGCTGGGAGTAAAGTGGATAAAGAGACGAACACATAGACGCAAACGGCTCAGAAAACGGACTTATAACGAAGAATGTAGAGCCGGTCAAACAGAGGCACGCGAGAGTCACGCGGTGGACTGTGCAACCCCCCCTAAGTGGCGGACGTCACGAGCAACCGCCGGGCGGACGAGGCACAAGCAACCGCCTCGCGGTAAATATAGAGGCTACCGCCTCTTAACTCGCGGACGTGACACAGGCTACCGCCTAGCGGACGAGGCATTAACTCGCGGTCGACACAGAGGCTACCGCCTCTTTTCTCGCGGTCACCACACAGGCAACCGCCTCGCGGTAAACATAGAGGCTACCGCCTCTTAAGCTCGCGGACAACACTGAGGCTACCGCCTCCTTATCAGGCGGACGAGACACAGGCTACCGCCTGGTTCATTGGCGGACACAACAGAGGAGACCGCCTAATACCGGGCGGTTCTTCAGGCGCGATTAATTCAAGTCGCGACCAGTTCTTCAGTTCTTCTTCGCGCCGTCGTCTGCAACTCGCCTTATCTATCTACTCCAGCATCGCCTACCATAAATCTCTCACGCGTACAGCTCTCTGTCCCTGCAATCAATGAACTAAAATGAGAGCAATCAATGCTCAAACTCGTACGGATCCTAACCTCTATATAAACCCACCACCTTAACTGCATAATAGACACCACGCACGACGGGAGTCTGAAGAAACCATTCGCTTCCACTTATATTTCCTCCCGTATCACCACATCATTCCACACTCACGCAAAAAAAGAAAAGAAGAGCAGCAGTGAGAGGAGAACAGACCAGTTCTTCCTCTGAATTAATGTCAAAATCTATCTGTGTAATCTTCTTAACTCCGTTAATGTCTGAGTAATTTTCTTCTGTATCCTAGGATGGGGGTTTGATTTCTAATATTACGTAATTAATTTTTATCACCTGTTTCTCTCATTTAACTTGTTTTAATTCCTTTTAACTAATATTGCTAAATGCTTTGCGCGACAAACGACTGCATTTATTTGGTAACTATCAACATATGATTTTGAGATAGTCTAGGTACCACAAAGGAATTAATCTTGATATTTACACTCCGGACTGAGCAGGAAAATATTAAGGCTTTTATTAAGAGTTCGTAACTGACAATTATTAACTCTAATAGGCAATAAATAATTGAAACATGGTTATAAATATGTTTAAGTAATTTAGGAAATTCCCCCGCTATCCTAGGATACATTTTTCCATCCACATCACTTAATTCACCTTTTTAACTGTTTTTATTATTTCTGTATTAATTTAACAACAAATCAAGCTTGCCTCCGGCTAAACCCCTTTTTACAGTTTTTAAGTAACTACCAAGACTAGGGTAAATTGAACAATCTCCCTGTGGATTCGACACTCGTTATACTACTACGACCGGGAATTGTTTGCAGCCCGACGTTTATAATTTGAGTTTTTAATTTCCTTTCTTTTAATTTTACACCATTTTCACCACTCAGAATTAACACTCTGCAGGTGGCAAACACACAGAAAAACAAGTTGGCATACAAGCCGGTGTAACCCGGTAGGACACAGGTTGCAAGAAAACCATACCTTACACCATGGGTTACTCTACCGTGTTCCCGAGGATTCACTCCAACGCGTCATCTCACGCTCTCCGGGTAGTTTCCAAACAACTGGTATTATTTTTCAAATGTTTCATTAACAACAATTCTTACGGTATGTAAACTTCTATTACTCACGTACTTAACCCCGTTGACCCGTTATGCTTAACTTATTTATGTGATCTTAAGTTCACAACTTACACATTAACTCTCACACTTGTTTATACTCCCAATGGCCTTTAAAACTCACCAAACAAGTCCTAATCATCATCTAAAACCATTACCATTCACTTCCCCATCATAACAACACTTAAAAACACATTCTGAAACATTTTTGAACTGGTCCGGGTTTGTGTCCGGGGTTACAAACCCGGACCAACCCTAGAAAAACGATTCTGCCTTAAAATTGCATTGGTCCGGATATGTGTACTGGTCTACAAACCCGGACCACATGCCAAAATGACTTTCTGGGACGTTTTTGAGGTGGTCCGGGTTTGTGTACTTGTTTACAAACCCGGACCATGTCTGTTGGTGTTAAAATTGACAGTTTTTGACCAGTTTTCAACCCCTAATCCACATCTAATCATTCCCTAATCTCTCCACATGTTTTCTACATATGAAATCACTCACTAAACCGCTTCAAAACATTGGTTTAATCCCCACTCAATTTCTTGCTCAAATTCTTAAATTTTCCCTTCCCTCTGTTGCATAATGCACATCAGTGCACTTAAAACCTCTTTTGACGTTTCATAACCTTCCACCAACCTTACCAAATCATTCCTAGGCCAATGCACTCCTCATACCAAGGTTCCACTCTTGTTTCCAAGCTACACATTCTAGTTCATCTCTAGCAACACCAAAACTCCAAAATATCATCCTTGCTACAGATTTTTTTTTTCCTAACCCCATCCCATTCTTCAACCAACACCACAATGTGGTTTACCAACCAAATCAATTCCTAACAATACCTAGTTAACCTTAGGTCATGATAACTCACCAAGTCACCTAAATTCCTTAAGTTTCCACGAAAAATTCGCCATAACCCGTCTACTCCTCTAACATTACCCAAAACTCATTTCTTCACTTAATTCATCCTACAACTAGCCAAACCATATGGGTTCTACCACCACACATACAAATCCATCAATACTCATAAAATTCTCCAAATGCAACACAATACATAAATCATAAAGTGCATAACTTTTAGGCTCTTAAATCAAACATTAACTCACAAATGCATCAAGCACTAACACAACCCTTTCTCATCTCAAATATTCACACTCCCCTACATGTTGGGGTTCATTATTTAATTTAACCCTTCCCAAAATTCTAAAACATTAAGTTAGGCTCCAAGTTAGATTATTTACCTTATATTCACAAGCCTTCCCTTGCAATTCCTTTCTCCTCCTCTTGTTCTTTCTTTCTCTTCTTGGTCTACCAAATGAGGTAAGCTACAACCATGCCCAAATGACACACTACCACCACCAAGTCAATTACTACTCTTGATATCAAAACCCTAGAATTTTAAGGAGGGTTCTTAAGGTTTTTAAGAAGGCATTACCTTGCACTTCTAAATGAAGTTCTTGGGTAACAAAGCTAGAAATTCCAGCCCTTAACGGAGATCAACAATCGGCTGGACATGGAAGAAAAGGGAGCTCACGTTGGAAATTTTCAAAGAAATGTAAGAGAGGCTAGAGTGATGAGCTCTTGAGCTTATTTTTAGCTTGGAGTAATAATAAGAAGATGGAGGTCCAAATACTCTTCCTCAAGCTTCTAAATGGCATACATCCATGGTGATGAAGGTGGAGTTTTTCAGCTTTTGAAGGGTGGAACTTGTTCCTTGTGAAGAGGGGAATCCGACGGTGGTAATTTTGTGGAGTTTGGAGTTGATTTGAGTGTTCAACTAGAAGAAGAAGAGAGGTGCTGTGTGAGGATGAATAAATCGCCATTGGAGCTCCAGAGAGGGAAAGAAATCGGCTTGGGGGGAAGAAAACGTGGTAAATCAGACAAGAGGGGAGGTGAGAGAGTATAAAAGCCCCTTTTACTATTCCCTCTCTACTTTAATTTATTTTGTCTTCTAGTGACTTAATAAACTAGCTAGTTAATTAAGTGTGTGTGTTATTGTGTTCCAATTAAAAACCGGCCCACACAGATTTAATAACCCGGGTCGTTTTTCGTCTTTTCAAATTAAACGCGTTTCGTATCCCGGTTTCGACACTATTCACTATCCGGGTCCGTTTTCTGGAATTTTCTCATTTAAATTATTTTAATGGCTCTAGTCCTTCACTATGGTCTAATTATAGATATTTAACTCACTAAAATTATAACGAGTTTATTAAACCCGTTTAAAGTCACAGTTTTCCCGGTTTCTCGAAAAAACGTGTTTTAAAGCTCGTTTGCACTTTTAACTCGTTTTATGAATCCGTTTACTCTGGGAATTTTTCCCACATGTTCTTAGTGTGTAATTAGGGAATAAAATATATTCATAACCCTATTGAAGGTTATATACCTTCAAAATAATTAAATACGTGTTTTCACGCTTTGTGACTTTTACACATTTTCTTTTTTCTTTTTAGTTTTTATTTCTTCACCAACGATCTTAAGGACTTAATTTGCCTTAGAAAATTATAATTACATAATTAATTAACACATTAAGGTTTAGGGTATTTCAATCTACCCCCCTTAAAAGAACTTTGTCCTCAAAGTTCACAACTTCCCATGCATCCTTTAATTAGAATACCGGGTTTACTAGCAAGGTACAACTTCTATACTATAACGTAATTTTACATAACAACCTCGGACTTAACGATCCGGGTAACATATCCACATCCATACATGACATACTTACATAATAACTTCGGACTTAACGGTCCGGGTAACATAACAACATTTGCACTTACATAACAACCCTCAGACTCTCAAGTCTGGGTCACATAACAACATTCAGACTCATAGGTCTGGATAATATTTATTACACATATCACACAACATGTCTTAGCATGCATAACAAACAGAAATACCTTTCCCATCTCTTCATGGGCTCGAGTCCCATGTTGAGTACATATACACTGTGATCCCGTAGAACCCGGTCGCGATGGACACCTGAAACAGTGCGCTAATCCTAATGCGACCAAGCTCGATCCCAATGCAACAGTACATCTATCCTAGTACGTCTCGATCTAATCTTCTATCCTACCTTACCTGGTTTCAGACACAGGGTTTCGCGAAAGTAGAGAGGGAGAGAGAGAGCTTCTATTAGAATCGAATGCGAGTTTGATTGCCCAATATCACGTGTCTTATTTCATGGGGGTACACCCTTATTTCATGGGGGTATATCCATGTCAGTAAGAACATCAACCTATCAAGCGGCCGGTCGAGAAACGTTTTGCTTTGCCCAAGTCCCATTTTCATCCGGCTAAGGCGGCCGGATGCCCTACAAGCCCCTAATCCCATCCGGTCAAAGCGGCCGGATGCTTTACGCGCCTTTAATCTCATCCGGCAAAAGCGGCCAGATGCTTTACGTGCCTGCTTTGGTCCGGTGCCATTTCTTCCCTTCTCATCAGTCCCACAAGTTCTATCTTTCTGAAATTTGGTGAAGAAAAATAGAACTTCTGTGCCTTGTGCTTTGGTGAAAAAATTCACTACTAGAAAATAGTAGTTTACCTACAGAAATTACCTACGGAATATATTCCGAAGGTAATTACCGACGGAATACCTACGGTTTATAATACCAGCACTTGGTTAAGTTTTTACCTACGGAATACCGACGGATTTCCAACAAAAAATTACCGACGGAATTTTCCGTAGGTAAATTCAAAGGGAAAAGTGCGGGAGGACTGACTGGTAAGCGCGCGTATAATGCCAACAAATTACCTACGGATATTTTCCGTTGGTAAATAGGCGGAATTTGGAAAAAAGGTTACTTACGGAATTTTCCGTCGGTAATTACCTACGGACTCTATTCTGTCGGTAATTGCTTCGTAGTGACAGACAAGAGTTTAAGCTGAAACGTGGTGTTTTGTTCTAGATGTAGATTACCTACGGAATTTTTCCGTCGGTAATTACCTACGACTACATTCCGTCGGTAATGACGATTTATATATAAGCGGGTGTGATTACTTATAACACCAGGCGCTGTCGTTTCTAGGACGGATACCGACGGAAACTTCCATCGGTAATTACCTTCAGACCCTATTCCATCGGTAATTACATAGCAAACGGTGTCGTTTAATTCCCCAGCGTTTTTTATCTTATTAACCTCTTCCTCTACAGCGTGTTCGTTCTTATTCGTTCTCCAATGTCACTTTCCCCTCTACCCTAAACCCAATACAAATCTTCCTGTGGCGCCTTGAAGGATCGATTTTCCTTTCGAATTCAAATCAATAGTTTTTGTTCTTGTGTTTGAGTCGCTCAAGTCGGTCGCTCAATTCAGTCGTTCAAGTGCAGTTCATTCGCACAAGTCCAATTCGATCTCAAGCGCTGCCCAGATATTGGAGGTCGTCCTCTCTAAAATTCAAGATCCTAGGTATGTTCTTCTGTCCTTTTGGCTTCGATTATGCTTTACGTAAGTTAGGTTGCCTACCTATGAGTGCGCAAGCATTTGGGGGATCTCCTGATATCATCCTTTGATTTTGTGATGTTACATTGTACTGAATCAAAGGGGACAAATTGGAGATGTATTAGTTAGTAGATGACATAGTGTCCACAGCTTTCTATCGGGAAAAATCTGTATTACTGAACCTTGGGAATGTGGATGGAAGCAGATAAGAATGGACGAAATTACGGCACTAGATGCTTGGATATGAAGTGGAGTTAGGTTGGGATGGAAAGTAGAGGGTTTGAACTAATTGAATCTTGCTTTAAAATCGAACGTGATCATTCCGAACCTTTTTCATGGTAAGGACGCTGAATGAAGAACGGCTTGATATCAACTCTCGTTTTTCCTATTTCGAAATTGAACATTAGCCAAGTTAAGCAGAAAGTGCACTGCAGTTTATTGATTGGATAGAGGACCTTACAAATTTACCACAACCTCTACTAGTAGCTTTTCTTTTTTAAAATGGTAAAAGATAACGAATAGAACAAACAACTAAACATCTTTCGACCCAGAATACAATAAATCTAAACAACACCGTCGATTAATCCAAAGGATAAAACAAACTAGCCGCACTTAAAATAAGCAACTATTATTATTTTCCATTTTTTTTCTAAATATATTGAATGATTCTGATTTTTGTGGGATGTGGGTAGGTAAGGTGTGAAAGTAAAATGATGGAGTACATAAACGAAATATATATTTGTTGTAATTCCTTTTGCTTTTAGAAATGTTATGTGGATAAATAAGGGTACACCCCAGATTTGACATCATTTCGCACAAAGATCTGAAAGCATAGTTATATATATAAATATAAAATATTCTATTAATTAGTGTCACTGTCGGTCTATCTATGCATCTATATATGATAAGATGGAGCATTGATCCGCCATCCTCGTTTGCTTAGTACTACCTGCTTCAATGGATGCCATAAAAAAGTTTGCCATTGTTTCTGAAGGCATTGTAAGATACTAGTGATTGTCACTTCTTTTGGACCTGATATTTTGTGCCTTCATCAGGGGAATCATCTATGTATGCTAACATGATTAAGGTTTTCCCTGTCCAGGCCACTATTTTTCAGGTTGATAGCAATGCCGCAACAGACCTTAGAAATCTGTATGCACACTGCTCATCACTGATATGTGAAAATTCATCATCTTCATCTAATACAGGATTTCATTTTTGTATATTGTCTTGACAGGTTGATGTTCTTACTGACATGGATATACGTGGTACTCTTGTATTTTAACATTTAATCATGATAACGTTGTTGTCTAAGTTACAACATCTGTTTGTAATAATAATTTCACAAACTATAGGATATGTAACCTAGCAAAAAATTGCATGTACATTTCAAACTGACTCGTCACTATAAATGTTATCCATCTCTGTCATATGTCTGATTTCAAACTTTATTTAACTGAATTTTGTTGCAACTAGATGTAGTGTATTTTCTCTTCCCATTTAACTTTTCTGTTATCCTTGTATAAAAATAGCTGAACTCCTCTTTTGACTCTGTTCATAACTGTCAGGGACGGGTGCGGGTTTTGGCTCTAATAGTGAAGCTATTCTCAGTTTCACAGTCTGTGGCTTCTGTGGTTTTTAGCTCGAAATTACTTGGTCTACTGGAGGTAGAAGTTAGCAATACAAAAGGCACTCTTGTTACTTTGAGCGTTCTGGAGCTCTTGTATGAGGTTAGTGTCAATCAACAGGATTTTCTCCTCTCTGATAGCATTGGCTTGGTCGTTCTTTTGCAGGTTGTTTCTTCCACTTTGCAGTTTTGAGTAAACAAAATAAAAGCAACAACTAGTTTTTGCAAAATTACTACCAGTTCTGGGTCTGCACTTTTCCTACTCGTGCCCCCGTCTCTACTCTTCACTTCTCTCACGTGCCCTGTCATGGTTTTCAGTTTTCACCCCTTCCATCGTCACACTCTCTGTTTTTCCAGCTTTCTGCATACTTACACTACAGCTGGTTATTCATATGACTGCATATTCCCGAACTTGGACACTATTTATGAAATTTGATCGGCCACATGCCGTTTGTACAGATAAATTAATCTCTTACTAAACTCAACTTTATTTATCTCAAATTTTAGAGTATAATCTTATCTAGTAGTACTATCATGTTACAGATAATTTTAAATCATATTACTCTACTTAAAAACACATAAAAAGTTACAAGGTCATAGTACTATATATGTTTTATCTTTTGAAATGATATATATAAATATTTCTAAGTCTGACAATCGTTGGCGGTTTCCTATCCGATTCTTTGTTCAATTTAAGTAAACATTCCTTTAAATGAAAATCAAGTAACATAGCAATTGAGCTAGGACGCGGGTCAGAGATACAACTTTGTTCTAGTATAATTAGGTTGCTAGATGAAAGAAAAAGAATACTAGAAGCCTTGAAATTTTTTTGTCAATAGCGTAGCATTTTTGCACAGTGATCGCAGGCTAGAAAGCTGATATAATTATGAGCTGAATTCTTGTGAGCCTGCACAAGTATGTTCTTAACAAACACCAAACTGCAATATTTTTTGTGTTGTATTGTGCGAGTCTGTTTTTGTGTTTGAATTAACCGCCTAATCAACTGCATATCACAATATGGCAGAATACTTGTCCGGCTTAGAGACCATCACCAGGCTGCGAAGGTCCCTTTGCAAGTTGCTGTCACAAAACAGGGATGGTGGTGGGGTCCACCACAGACTGTACCCCATGCCCCACCATCTATATCACATGCTCACGTTCCACCGGAAAGGAACCAGCAGCAAGCTGGGGCTAGAGATACTGATAGTTCAGAGAGTGACTGATCTGGTGTTATTGTAAACTTTTAGATTTTCTCCGTATGGTTTTATGGTTGTTCCATTTACGATGTTTAATATTAGTTTTCTGACTTATAAAATGAGTTAAATATGTTATAAAATTAAATATTCTGAGTATTGTGCTTTATAATATATATGTTCGTGTCTATTGAATTTTAGCATTATATTGTTTAAATTTTAATTCTGAAATAGCTTTATAATTCAAATGTCAAAAAATGAATAATTAACATAATATAAATTAAATATGGTCAAATAAATGTAAAATACAAAAAAAATATAAATACTTACGGATTACCTACGGATTACCTACGAAATGTCTAATAAAAATGGTTGGTATAAGATTCCGAAGGTAATCCGTAGGTAAAATGTTACCTACAGAATGTTTCCGTAGGTAACATTTTACCTACGGATTACCGACGGATATTAAGAGGCAGGGAAACGATGATGTGGCATTGAATTACCGACGGAAATTCCGTAGGTAATTTACCTTCGGATCGTTCCGTAGGTAATCCGTCGGTAACTACGGCTGACAATTCCGTAGGTAATCTGTAGGTAATTTACCGACGGATCACTTTTTCCGTCGGTACTCTTATTACCGACCAATTAAATACCGACGGATGTTTTGAGTGAAAATTTGTCGGTAATCCGTCGGTAATTCTGATTACCTACGGATTACCTACGGAATTGTCCGTAGGTAATTTGCTTTTTTCTAGTAGTTTGCGACTTCCTGCGGCCAACTCTGACTCTTTCTTTGGCTTACCCAAGCTTTGTCGTCTCTTATCTCAGTCCCACAAGTTCTTTTTCTTCATACGTCGAGAAAAGGAACTTTTTGTTGGCCACGCGCGTAGCTCGTGTCCTGGTGTATTTCTCTTCTCGAATTTTCCGCCCGTTACCGATGTAGAATATGCAGGGCCTTCCCTTTGACTGGACGTCGGTAGCGTCTTTAGGAAGCGTGCGACCCCTTCTTTCCCTGTAAATAAAAAGACACTTTTTTTCGCACATATATATATTTATTTGAGCGGGAAAAAACTTCCCTTAAAGCCCAACTCTTCGAGTTCTCTCCTTTTTCCTCTTTCCTCTACTGGCCCGTTACTTCGACCTCTCTTCTTGCTTTCCTGTCGTTGTGCGCTACCCTTCCTCTCATCGCCGTCGTCCTTCGATTCTCGCCTAACTTGACAATGGCTTCTTCTTCCACTAAACAGAGCAAACTTGCTGCTAAATTTCCGCCCGCCATCGGAGCGATTCAAGGCTCTCAGTCCCCTAACGGCTTTCGCCCTTCGTACCTGAAGCCGATAAGACCCTTCCGCTCTGGGCGTCAACCTTCTCCTTCTTCTCTCAACTACTCTTCCCTCTGTGACTGTCTCGGGGGGGTCGAAGCTCCACTTGGCACACAAATTTACTTGCCAACCTCTGATTCTCACCCCCACGATGATTTTGGTTGCGGGTACGTCGTCTATGCTGACTTCTTCCGGTCAGGTTTGACCATTCCCCCACACCCTTTCGTGCTAGGGTTCCTTCTCCGTCGCTGCTGCACCCTCGCCCATCTTCACCCTAAAGCTATTTCACACCTTCAGCCTTTCGTTTCCCATTGTGACGATATCAAAATTCGGCCGGAGGGTACTGATTTCGTCCGATTCTTCACAGTTAGGAAGGATCCTGAGAGCCTAACCCTCATTGCGAAGAGTGGGTATTCTCTTTTTGACTACAAAAAGGCCCACGAGTGGGGGTCGCGGTGGTTCGTCGTCGTTCCCCCGTCCGGCCGAGTGCTGGGCATACCATACGCTGCTGAGGCCGGAAAAGGTCAGTTAATCAGCCCCGAGACTCCTCCAGCTGAAATTCCTATTTCGAAGGTTCTGCGGGCGGTAAACAAGAAATTGCCGACCGTCGAGGCGTTTTTTACAAAAGAACGCTTGTCTTCTCTGAAGACATATCACAGTAAGTGTTCTCTTTTTACAAAAGAACGCTTTGTCACCTTCAAGAATGGGGGCGAAAAAATTGACTACTACGACACGCTGGATGCGGCCACTGATGCGGCCGAGCAGCTTTTGGAGAACGCTGCTCCGGTAAAGCGTTCCAGACGAGAGGTTGGAGATGACCAAGCTGGTAATTTGAAGAAAAAGAAGCGGCTTGAATCTCCTGTTCATGCTGACGCCGGATTGTCAGGTACATGGCACGTGAGCCCCAAGTCTGGGCGCCGTATCACCCTTCCCCTCACCCCTGGTTCAGGTTCTGACCTTGGTTCTCGCCCGGGGCGGGAGTCCGGTCATCCGACTCCTATTTGTGAGTTGTTTCCTGATTTGACGGGTTAATTTTCCTCAGATCCTGCTCAGGAAAACACCCTGGAGGCCGGAGACTTCTGAGCTGATCCTTCGGCTGGAGAAGGTTTTGTTTGCTTTGTCGTCTTCTCCTGTCTTTCAAGTTTCCTTCTTTTTTTTTGTGTGTTCTTTTTTAGCTTCATTCTTCTGGTTCTAATTGTCTTTATCATTGCGGCAGCCACTGCTCCTGCCAAGAAAAAATCAAAAAAGAAAACAGCATCGAGGCCGAAGGCTGTAGAGCCACAAACCTCTGGTGATCCCGAAGCTTCAGGGTCATTCTCCATTGATGTTGCTGCGGCCGTGGATGCGGCGAGGGATAGAGCAATGGAGTATCGGCAGGTGCCGGAGGACCCTGAGCTCCGAAGTAAGCAAAGAGGATCACGTGGCCTCCTCTTTGCCGGAGGGTCCTGAGTCCCAGGGTGAGCAGAGAGAAGGCTACGTAGCTTCCTCCTCCTCTTCCCCTCCTCCTCCTGCTCAAGAGTCCTACACCGGTCCTTCCCAAAAGGAAGGGTGGTTTTATCATCGCGGGCACCCTCTTCTCTTGATATCCTGCGACGCTGCCAAGTACTCCTCTATTTGGAAGGAGGCAATTAAGAGATCCGGTCATCCGGACGGAATCTTTGCTCCTGGCGACCTTCACTGCTACCAAGGAGAGGCTGCGGATCGGGGATGGGGGGGCGGATGCCATCATGCGACATTCCATCCCAGCAAAAGAAGCGTTTGACATGATGTGGGGGGGAATTTTTCAGGTTGACATTTACGTTACTCGTACTCTTCTTCATTTGTTTTGTTTTTGGATTTCCTGAACTTATGCATTGTATTGTTTTTTTAGGTGATGTCCATGGCCCAAAGTGCTGAGGTTCACTTTGGCAACCTCCAATCCAGGCTTAGCTATGAGGAAAGCCGAGCCAATAGAGTTGAAGAGGAGCTGAAGCTGTCCCGCTCTTTCATGACGCTTATATTGACCAGGTCGAGTATGAGATCGACCGCAAGGCAAAGGAGAGGACTGAGGCGATTAACAAAGACCTGCAGCTGTCCCGGCGTGAGTGCGAGCGTCAGCGCGATGAGTATGAGGCGCAGCTGAAAAAACTTCGGGAAGAGAACTTCTCTCTGAGAGGCCGGATTAAGGAGGCCGATAATACATTGATAGAGGTACGGAAGTGTCTCTCGTTTTTTCTTGAATAAGGGCCAGCTAGCTTGATCCCTATTTGACCTGGACATTATGCTGGACCAGGTTCGCTCCATGCACCGGAAAGAAGTAAATGATCTTCGGAGTGAAATGAACAACCTTCAGGCAGAGAAGATCTTTTTCCACCAGGAGGGGCAATCTTTCAAGCAGGAGGCTGAAGATCTTGGACTGGAGAAGCAGTCTCTTAAACGGGAGAACGAAGCTCTTGTGAAGGAAAAAGAAGAGCTTCTGTAGGAGCATGACCGCCTGCTGGAAGAAAAAGCTGCGCTGGAAGAGCAGTCAAGATCTTCCTTTGATCAAGAGAAGCAGTCTCTGCTCCGGGACTGTTCTCTTTTGGAAAAAGAGAAGAAAGCTCTTGATGCGGATAAAATCGCCCTTCTAGAAGAGAAAGTGAGGCTGGAGGGGAAAGTGAGAGAGCTGGAGGTAGCGAAGTCCCGCTCTCAAGCGGAGAATACCGAGCCATTAGGTCATGGTAAGCTTTCAGGCCTACAACCTTTTCCTCTCTTTTTGGTCTTTTTCTTCTTATTCTTTTTGTTCCGGCTAGGCATGAGTGCTGCCAATTTATTGAAGCACGTCACCCAGTTGAGTGGACGGATAGCCCGCGCTAAGGAGGAGCTGTCATCCACCAATTCTGAATGTGACAAGTACCATGCCCAAGTCCTGACTCTCGAATCTCAAGTGACCAGGCTCAAGTCATTCTCTCGGCAATCTCAGGAGGAGATACAGAAGCAAGGCACCATCAACGCTCATTTAAAGGAGTCCTTTGCTTCTCAATGCCGCCGGTTAGTCGACATCTGCCAGCAGATCGTCTCGGATCATTCTCTCGAGAAAGGAGAGTTGCTGGATGATGACTTGTATAATAAGTTGGAATTCAAGGATGTCGCCCAGAAATCCAACTTCTTCCTGGAACTTGAGAGATTCTGCCGCAGTCCCGGAGAGACATGCTTTGGTGCTGGTGAAGCCTCATTCCTTCCTGCCGGAAGCAACATCCTGCCGTCCGCCGGAGGGACGCAGCATCTTGCTAGGAGGTCCAAGTCTTCCGGGAGTGTAGTAGGTAGCGGCGATAGATTATTAACCGCCGGAGAAGAAGCCGCTGACAAAGAAACTGCAAAGGCAGTAGAATAGAGTAGAATAGAGGTTGTTTTTTTGTTACAACATGTATTTTCTGTTTCTGCCGAATGATCATATGTTGTAATTGTCTCCACCCTATTGCTTTGGGAGAAATATAAGCTATATTTTATCATCTCCTGTTATTTGTCTGCCGGAGCAACTCTTTTTGAGCCGATTTTTCTATCGTCGCGATATTTCTTTCTCCTGTCTTCTACCTCTTTTAAATAGTTATCTTATGCAAGTTATGTCGGCGCGGTTTGCAGCTTTGGATTTTTGTTCCAGCGGGCCCCCCTTTTCCCTTTTGGAGCATGGTTATCTATGGTTTTAAGCTGGGTCTTCCTGTAGCTTGTTGGTCAGTTTTGTTTTGATAATAATAATAATTAAAAAAAATCATGTTAGCTTGCGGCACGTTGGCCGGATGCTGTTTTTTCAAGGCATGATAGCCTGCGGCTCGCTGGCCGGTGCTTTCTTTTCTTTCAAGGCATGATAGCCTGCGGCTCGTTGGCCGGTGCTTTCTTTTCTTTCAAGGCATGATAGCCTGCGGCTCGTTGGCCGGTGCTTTCTTTTTCTTTCAAGGCATGATAGTCTGCGGCTCGTTGGCCGGTGCTTTCTTTTTCTTTCAAGGCATGATAGCCTGCGGCTCGTTGGCCGGTGCTTTCTTTTTCTTTCAAGGCATGATAGCCTACGGCTCATTGGCCGGTGCTTTCTTTTTCTTCAAGGCATGATAGCCTGTGGCTCATTGGCCGGTGCTTTCTTTTTCTTTCAAGGCATGATAGCCTGCGGCTCGTTCGGGTGGCTTATTTTCAAGGCATGATAGCCTGCGGCTCGTTGGCCGGTGCTTACTTTCAAGGCATGATAGCCTGCGGCTCGTTGGCCGCTGCTTACTTTCAAGGCATGATAGCCTGCGGCTCGTTGGCCGGTGCTTACTTCAAGGCATGATAGCCTGCGGCTCGTTGGCCGTTTCTTTTCTTTCATATTCAAAAAATAATACTTTTTATTGATGAGTTATAAATTTTACACATAGAATTTTTTCAAACATTCTCCATGCCAAGAATGCGGCAACTCATATCCCTCAGCATTTTTTAAGCGATATGAAGCCCATCCTGTCTTTTGGTGTATGACGTATGGTCCTTCCCATTGGGGCTCCAGCTTCTTGGGTTGCTTAACTCCCGGAGGACTAATTCCCCTGGGGCAAAACTTCGTTCTTTCACCCTCCTGTTGAAATACCTTTCTACCTTAGATTTATCTTTTGCCATCCTTACTGCAGCGGCTGTCCTGGTCTCCTCAAGGAGATCAAGGTGATCATGTACTCCCTGATTGTTGGTCTCTTCGTCATATGATTCCCATCTTATAGACGGCACCACAATCTCTGCCGGAATGACGGCTTCTAAACCATACGTCAATCTGTAAGGCGTCTCTCCTGCGGTCTTTTGTGTTCGTACGACCAATAGGACCT
>JAIOTZ010001282.1:0-36165 GCA_023374045.1 Limonium bicolor
TACTTCTTTTGCTACCGTGTGGTGGTTTAGAAGAGGAACCACTACCACTAGCAGAAGAAAACTCATCCGGACGGTACTTTGAAGTGTACTCATTATGTAGCTTTTTCAAGGTTGCATTAACTTTTTCTACATATTGTTGAACATAACCATCATTGGGTGGACCTCCTGGAACAATACTATAATAATAATCAAGCAATTTTGTTAGACCATCCAATTTTATTTGAGGATCAAGAACAGTTGCCATACAATAAATCAAAGGAAATTCATTGAAATAGTTAAACCATTTATACATCATATCATAAATAACACCACTAACCTCAGCAACATTCTTGTTCTCATGCAAGACATGAAAAATACTAATGCATTCATTTATGACAAGATGCACATTAGGTTCATAAACTAATGAAAACACCTTAGTTGGTGTAATATAGCCGTTTGGCATTGTTTGGAGCCGTTACACACATAAAAAAAAAAAGAGCTGTTGGGAATCTGGGCGGTTCCGGTTCCGGTTCCCAACGGCTAGATTCCAACGGTAACTTCGACCGGTTCCGGGGCGGTTCCGGTTCCGGTTCCGGTTTGATTCCGAATCTCAAAACTTGTATTCGGATTCGATTCGCAAAGGGGCGGCTCTGGTTCCGAATCGGTTCCGGCCCGGTTCCGGCCGGTTCCGGTTCCAATCGGTTCCGGGTAGATTCACCGATTCCGGGTAGATTCGGATTCGGTGGCCACCATTAGAATGAACACCGTAAATTAGTAAAATTACCGTAATGAAAAGAATGAATATCGTGCATA
The DNA here is from genome assembly GCA_023374045.1 of Limonium bicolor. Lineage (NCBI taxonomy): Eukaryota > Viridiplantae > Streptophyta > Magnoliopsida > Caryophyllales > Plumbaginaceae > Limonium > Limonium bicolor. The sequence continues at coordinate 793 of JAIOTZ010001282.1, forward strand.
TTATTGTTTACAAGTTAGGGTTGCGAAATTGTAGCGATTGATATTAATAAATTAACTAATTTTTAAAATATTCACTTATTATTTGTTTTTATAAAAATGTCATTAGTAGTTTTTACAAACTATTTACCAACACCACATTGTAATGGTAGTATTTCATTTTATTAAAAATAAGGTACAAAAACCTGAATATTTAATTATATGTACATATAGTAATATATAGGCCATATTTTTTAACAACTAAATTGTTTATTTTTTGTATGATGTAAACATTAATATAGTTCACTAATTAATTATTATATTTTTCTTTTATTCAAGTGTGAACAAGTAGTCTAGTGTGTTAAAACCATGTATAGTTGTAATTGTTGTTATCCATTGATAGAATTGTGGATAATAGTAAATTATTTGTATAGCCCTTAATAAAAATGCTAACAAAAATTGATTGTAATAAAATTTTGTTGTCTTCCTAGTTAATAAATTATGTATATATTAATTTGTATATTTGTTAGTAGTTTCTTTATTTACAACTTAACAATAAATTGTTTTAAAATGTAATATAAAATTTGTAATCGTATCACAGAAATTGGTAACGCACTGCACGTAACTAATTTATTCAAAAACACCGGATGAAACAACCACACTGCCAAACAACATTTTTTAAAATAACCACATATATACCAGTACAAAATTACCAGCAAAACACTGTAAATCAACCAGACCAAAACAGCTACAAACAACCACAAAAAGCCATGCCGAACAGAAGACTTGCCGGTCATTGGACTAGTCCAAACGTTGACCCTCCCACTAATTATCCACATAAACCTTGACTGATTAATAACCGAGATTAAAACAACCTCTACAAAAATACAGTTTTTGTTGCATTACAAGCGTGAGATATTAATAATTTTTTTATTCTACAAAATCACAGTTATGCCCAAGTTAGTGTAATCCGTATAGCCTGTTTAAATAATTCAACATATATTATAGATTAATTATTTTTCTTTATCAAAATTTAATATTAATATAATATTCTCATATATAAAGTAACTCATATCATAGAATTACAAACCAAATACTCCCTCCGTCTTAAATTGACCATCCTGTTTACTATTTGGATATGTCGTTAGACTTCAATTTTAATATATAAGAAAATAATTTTAATAATTTTAAGTTTTGCATATGATTTCTTACATGATAAACTATATATTATAAAATTTAGTTTTATAAAATTATTTTATCTTATATGTTTAATATTAAAATGAAAAAATATACCATAAAACAAATAAGACGGTCAATTCAGGACGGAGGTAGTATGAATTAGTAAAAACCCAATGTAAACATCTTTTCACCTAGAAATGATAAGTTTATGGGCTGACCGTAGCAGGGTTTAGATTTTGGATGTTACGGATCACAGCACAGCTCCAAAGAATGTCAATCTAAATGCTTGACTGGACTAATCAGAATGGCCCATTGCTTATCCATATTATTTGCTCGAGCCTGATTTAGAGGGGAGAAGCAGAGAGAACGGCGAGCGAAAATAATATTAAGGGTCCCTAATAATAATTGGCGACTAATAACATTTTGTTAGTAGATGTTTTTGCGGTTAGTCGAAAATTATCAGTGCACCAACATTTGGACTGGCAGTAGGTAGAGAGTGCAGGAAGCTCGTTCCCAGTATGGAGAGGCTTTATATGTGGTAGTCTAGTCAGTTTGTTGGACTATTTTTGTGGTATAATAAATTGAGTAATATTGTATTAATTTCAAATAGTGATAAATTTTAAACTATTAGTCCAAAATAAATTTTTTACACCATTATTCATCTAAATTTAAGTTCTTCAAAACAAGACAAGACCAGTCATGATATGTTTTGACAAATTTAAAAATTTATGTTAGTTATATGTACATATCAACATATATCAATGACACTTATGATTCACCACGTACAGTTTAAATTACACCATATAATATTAATAAAACACCACAAAACATATATCAATGACACTTATGTTCTAAAGTATAATATCAATTTTAATGAATCATAATATCAAAACTAATGAATCCTATATGATTTTAGTGTATTATCATACTCGTGTAAAAATATTTTTTTAAAAAAATTGTCAAAACATATCAATAACTAGTCTTGTTTTGAAGAGCTTGAATTTAGATGAACAATGATATATTTTTTTTCATTTTAAACTTATATATTAAAAGTTACAATTATTTAACATTAATATGATAAATTAAAAGACAACTCGATCAGCAAAACGCTGTACCATTAGTTTACACTATACTGTGCACGGAACCGCGGTACCATCGATTTTGCGTTGGACTGGTTCGCCAAACACCAGAGTTCCGCTTTTTTTTAAAGCCAAACCAGAGAGTCGACGACGTCCAATATGACGGATTCGTCATCCATGCCATTCATTACGTAGCAAAATTACAACTCCAAGCAAGACCACAACCTTGTGCGTTTCTTGTCCCAGTTTCTCGCTTTCATTTGGTCTGTATCCGGCGGTGATGATCGCTAAGGAAAATGGAACATGGTGTGGTGGTGAACGCAAATGTATCGGCATCACCAAGATCTGCACCTGGTTCTAATGATTCTAGTACCTTCCTCCCTTCCAATTTTCCTCTTCTTGCTGCCTTCCTCTCATTCGCTATTGCCCAGTTTCTCAAGCTCTTCACCACCTGGTAATATCCCCCCTTCCCCCCTTCTGTGATCGTTTTGATTTGGCTTTTACGTTTGCTATTAGGACAAATCCAATTGATTCGAAATCACACTCCCTTTCTGGCTAACGCCGCGGTGAATCAATTGTTTTGTTTCACATATAACATGCAATTGAATAATTAAATGAATAAATTGGTGGAAAATTGTACAATTAATTTATTTGGTTTACTTTACGAAATACACATCAAGCATCGTCTTCTTTCTTATATATTAGTTTTCGTACGTACGTGTTTCTGATGTATTTCCTACTCATGTTATCCTGGTTTTTCAACAAATTTTCCTTAATGTGTGCAGGTGTAATGAGAAGAGATGGGATACCGAAAAATTGCTAGGCTCTGGCGGGATGCCGTCATCACATTCAGCAACTGTGACAGCTCTTGCTATGGCGATCGGCTTGCAAGAAGGGGCTGGCGGATCCCTGTTTGCGCTATCAGTGGCTGCGGCTGCTATCGTGTGTAATCATACACTTGCACATTTTTCATTCATGTTGGTCCATTAATTAGTTACTTTCTGAATTAACTACATGGTTATCCAAACTGAATTAGAACTGTGATTTTTGAATCGCTTCTTCTTATTTTGCTAGTGATGACAGGATTGTCTCCTAGCTCTGTTAGTTTGTGCTACTGATATTGATTACACCTTTGGAATGGTGAATATAAGGCTTCTACTTATGTTAGACAACACTGACACTAATGTGTAACAATCACGCTTGTGCATATTTGTGGTTTCAGCTGAATCATTGTTGCTTCTGTTCTCTGTAGGTGATGTATGATGCTTCTGGTGTGCGGCTTCATGCCGGCATGCAAGCTGAAGTAAGATGCACATATCACTGGCGTTTGCTTACTCATTAAAACTTATGAACTTTGTAACATATTTCAGCCTTGCCTTAGTGCCCATCTTATATGTTAGCTGGTTAATACAAAGTGTTTACTTGTTATTTATTACAGTTACTGAATCAAATTGTTTGCGAGTTGCCTCCTGAGCATCCCGTTTCTAACGTTAAACCTCTTCATGATTCACTTGGGCATACACCGGTTCAGGTTTGTAAACCATCTGTCTGAGTATCTCTGTCTGTTCATGCTTCAGCTTGATGTTTTGGCCATCTTGATATGTACTGAACTTCCAGGTTGAAGTTCACATACTTAAATGTTTGGGGAGTTGGGAAAACAAGAGAATAATTAAGTGTATAAATAACTATGTAAGGCTTCCGAGTTTTCTAGAAAGTGACATTACTTAACATAAGCATCTTGGAGAAGATGTCTACATACTGCTCACATCTCTCCAAAACAAAACTTAGTTACTGCAATGTTTTCTTTAGACTCATGCATAGTGCATAAAAAAAAATGATACATCAGCATTACTGCCAAGTTTTCTTAAAAATCTTAGATAAACGTTGCAAACTCAGTTACTCTCATAAAACGGGTAATTGATAGATGTAGATAAGTGTTAGGAGATTTGGTAAAGTCTACACAAGGAGGCATTAGTGGTAGCACGCTGTTAGTGCTGGGGTAGTATTATTTTGTTAGTAAGTTTGTTATGTGCTGAGCTGGCACATTTGACAGAGGGGGGCACATGTATATAGCATTATCAGTATTTGTGCGGGGTATGCGGAAAGAAGTAAATGAAAAGAGGGGTTGTCCAGGTTAGTTTTGGCTATACACTTTTAGGAATGGCCTGCTCCAAAATCTGTTAAGGAACTACGGTCTTTCCTCGGGTTGTCCGGTTATTATCGTTGCTTTGTGAAAGATTATGGTATGATTCCCCGCCCGCTCACAAATCTGCTGAAGAAAGATGCATTCCAATGGGACTCTGTGGCCCAAGAGGCATTTATCTACCTGAAACAGGCTCTTTCCTCTGTTCCAGTGTTGGCTACACCCGACTTCAGTCAGTCTTTCGAAGTTGAAACCGATGCTTCCAGCAAAGGGGTTGGCGCTGTTTAATGCAGCAGGGCCATCCGATTGCTTATCTTAGCCAGCCTTTCTCCCCACGCGCTTTGGCTAAGTCTATCTACGAAAAAGAATTGATGGCGGTGGTTTTTGCAGTGCAAAAGTGGAGACACTACTTACTTGGTCGACACTTTGTGGTTCGAACATATAAGAAAAGTTTGAAGTTCCTGTGGGAACAAAGACTCCTGAGTGAAGACCAATATAAATGGGTAATCAAGTTGCTGGGGTTTGATTTTGAGATTTGCTATCGGTCTGGGAAAGACAATGTCGCTGCTGATGCATTGTCTAGAGTGGACGATATTCCAGAATTACATTCTTTATCCACTGGTAATTTTGATGGGTGGAAGCAGTTGGTTAAGGAAGTTGAGGCTGATGATAAACTGCAGCAGATAACACAGCGTTTGCTGGTGGATTCGAATTCTTCCGCTGGTTTTGAACTCCGTTCTGGTGTCTTATTTTATAAAGGGAAGCTAGTTCTCTCTCATTCTTCTCAGCTGATTCCTGAGATACTTAAAGAGTATCACTCAGCTCCTGGGGGTGGTCATTCGGGCTATCTAAAGCCTTACAAACGCATTTCAGGGGTTGTTTTCTGGTTGGGCATGAGGAGATAGATCAAAGAGTTTGTTGCCTCCTGTGATTTATGTCAACGTGTCAAGTACAGTACTTTGTCCCCTGCTGGTTTGTTTCAGCCTTTGCCAATTCCGGGTCTGGGAGGATATCAACATGGACTTCATTTTTGGTCTGCCTAAAGTGCAGGGCATTAACACAGTTTTTGTGGTAGTGGATAGGTTCTCTAAATATATTCATTTCTTCCTGATTAAACATCCTTTTACAACAAAGGACATGGCTTAGATTTTTGCATTGAAGTGGTTAAACTCCATGGGTTCCCCAAGTCCATTGTCTCAGATCGAGACCTTAATTTTATTAGCCAATTCTAGAAAGAATTATTCCGCATCGCAGGTACTACTCTCTGCCTCAGCTCATCTTATCACCCTCAGTCGGATGGTCAAACTGAGGTGGTGAACCGCTGTTTGGAAGACTATCTCCGATGTTTTTCCTTCCAAATCCTAAGAAGTGGCTAAACATGCTTTGTTGGGACGAATACTGGTTTAACCCCTCTTTCCTTCAGAGCTTGGGGACTACTCTGTTTCGGGCTGTCTATGGATGGGACCCTCACGTGTTACTTCGTTATAGCCCTCTGAGGTCAATGGTTCAGGAGGTAGACATTCTGTTATCTGAGCGTGACAGTTTTGTAGATACACTGAAGCACCTCTTGTTGTCTCAACTCTCAACAACAACGAATGAAGTTCCAGGTGGGCAAACATCGCCGGAAGGTGGAATATCAGGTGGAAGATATGGTTTACCTTCGTATTCACCCCTACAAGAGTAAATCGCTTTCCCGTAGTAACAATGCCAAGCTCAGTCCTCGCTTCTATGAACTTTTCTATATCACTAAGTTTATTGTAGTATTATTTGTATCTGCTTGCTGTTTTCAGAAATACATACATACCCTATATATATATAGGAACTACTAATGAGATAGGGAGCTCTTGGAAACTTCTAGAGGTGACTGTATAGGTAAAATACATTGAACAGACACATATTTAATGTAATATCTAAACAGACACAAACTATCTGAAAAGGCACAAATAAATAATAACCAAACAGACACCTAACACTATTAATTATGGAGAAATAATAAACTATTTCCTAGATTAATTATGTTTGTTTGATAGAGGCACAATAACACTCCCCTTCAAACTGGACTGTAGATGTTCTGCATTCCTAGCTTGGTAATGAGGTCATGAAATCTTGGACTGTGAAGTGGCTTAGTAAAGACATCAGCTTTTGATCTTTTGAAGCAATACAATCAAGCTTGATCAACCCTCCTCCATCTTCTCTCTGATGAAGTGTCGATCAATTTCAATGTGTTTAGTTCGATCATGTTGGACTGGATTATGGGCTATAATTATAGCTGACTTGTTATCACATCTTAGCTCCATAGGACCGTCCCACGTAATCTGAAGCACAAATAGAATGATCCGAACCCATAATAGCTCACAAAGTCCATGAGCAAGTGCTCTGAATTTAGATTTTACTGATGATCGATCTACTACATTCTGCTTCTTGCTCCTCAAGTGATTAAGTTTCCTCCGAGAAAGATGCAATAGCCTGTAGTAGATCGTCTATCAACAAGAGAACCTCCATAATCAGCATCAGTGACGACTTAGAGAGTTAATTTCTTCCTTTTCTAAAAAATAATTCCTCTCCCTGGTGCCCCTTTTAAATAATGAAGTACTCTATATGCTGCCTCAATATGTGGTTTTCGTGGATCATGCATGAATTGGCTAAGGACACTCATGCATTAGCAATGTTTGGCCGATTATAAGAAAGATAAATTAGTTTTCGACATAACCGTTGATACATAGAGATATCAGCTTTCGGCTCATCCAAAGCTTCTCCTAACTTATGATTCGGATCCATTGGTGAAGTGGCCAGGTGACATCCACTTTTCCCTGTTTCAATTAGAAGATCAGTTACATATTTTTGTTGGCTAATGAAAATTCCACGAGATGAGCGAGCAACTTCAATGTCTAAGAAGTATTTTGGGGTGCCAAGTGACTTGATCTCAAAGTGAGCTTGTAGTTGCTTCTCTAATCGATGCCATTCTTGATGATCATTTCCAATGATAATAATGTCATCAACATATTCAAGCAAGATAGTGACTCCCCTTGGGCGAGAGTGCTTGACAAAAAAATATGATAGCCCTAACTTTGCTTAACCGCAGCACATACAACATTGACAAATCGTTCAAACCATGCCCGTGGAGATTGCTTGAGGCCATATAGAGCCTTCTTGAGACAACAAACTTTCGTGAAATCATTAGCGCCACAGAAACCTGGAGGATCTCGAATATATCTCTTCATGCAAGTCACCATGAAGAAAGGATTTTTTTACATCGTAGTGGGATAACTTCCAATCAAAATAAGTGGCCAAAGACAATAAGATACGAACTGTGTTCAGCTTTGCGACAGGGGCAAAGGTCTCTTGATAGTCAATCCCATAGGTCTGTGTGTATCCTTTTGCTACCAGTCGTGCTTTATAACGTTCAAGTGATCCATCAACTTTGTACTTGAGTGTAAAGATCCATCTGCAATCAACAACATTCTTGCCAACAAGCTTGTCAATAATATCCCAAGTGTTATTTTTTCTAATGCCCTGATCTCTTGTTGCATAGCTTCTCTCTATTCTTTTTGCTAGTGCTTCAGAGACAGTGTTGGAATGGGAATTTGATTGATTCTTTGACAAACATAGTAAGAGATGGAGAGAAAATTGCCAAAAGAGATGAAATTTGCCGAGGGATAAAGAGGTGTTTTAGTACATGTGCGAGTACCTTTGTGAAGTGCAATAGGTTGGTCGAGATCAGAACTGGTGACCGCCGGAGTGGGATCAACACTTGGTTCAGACAATTTGTGCTGAGTCAGAAGCGGCCTGGAAATGTGTTGCCTTGTATATATCCGTGTTAGTTGGAGATTCCATATTAGGAGAAGACTCTTGCAAATCTTGAGGTAAGGGTGGACTGGGATGGGGGAGGGTAGTGAGAGGGAGGGGGTAGTATCAAAGAATATAGGGGAATGGTGAATGAGAGGGGAGATGGAGTGTTGGGTTGAGGAAGCATCTGCAGCAGGGTAATAAGGGGTGTCCACATGAAAAGTAACATCAGCGTATGTAGTTTCGAGTGAGTCGAGTAGGAGGATTGTAGCACTTATACCATTCAGAGTTGGCGAATAGCCAAGGAATATGCACTTAATGAACAAGGGTTTCAATTTCCCTCTATGACGTGTTGTGAACATAAACAAAGGAGGAGAAACCAAAGACGAGATCTATGTCAGAAGAAATCTTGTGGTATGGAAAGAAGTGGCGAAGGCACTCAAAGGGAGATTTATTTTGCAGGTTTGACTTGATAAGGTGACAAGCATTCATAGTAGCTTCTCCCCAATAAATCTTTGGAGCATGAGATTGAAAGAGCAAGGCCCAAGTCACCTCTAAGAGATGTCGATTTTCTTTCTGCTAACCAATTTTTTTTGTGAAGTGTTAACACAAGAGGATCATGGATAATACCCTTAGATGGAAGAACTGATGTAACTGTGGTGGTTGAAGTATATTCAGTCCCATTGGCTGTCCACATTCTTTGAATCGGGTGGAGAACTGTGATCAATCAAGTTTGTAAAAGATAGGAATAATGGAACTTACTTCATTTTTGTGTTTCAGTAAAAAAAACCCAAGTAAACCTGGTACAATCATCAACAAAGACAAGAAACATGCGAGCACCCGAGATATTAGGAATGAGAGAAGGACCCCAAACATCACTATGAATAAGGGCAAAAGGCTGCGTACTTCTGGTATTACTTAAAGGAAAAGAGTTACGAGAGTGCTTTGATTGTTCACACATATTGCATTTGAAAATATAAGCATCAAGATTGAGGAATAAATCTGGAAACATAGTTTTCATAACTGAGAAGGAAGGGTGGCCAAAACGTCGGTGGTAAAGCCATATTGTGGTCTTATCAGCAGAAGCAAGGGCTGTTGGCACAACAGGTATATCAAGGAAATACAGTTCATTCCGCTGGCTACCAATTCCAATCGTCCTCCCCGAGTGTTGTTCCTGCAAAACACACCATGAAGGGGGAAAAACAACAAATCAATTAAGATCACAGGTAAGTTTATAAACTGAAGCAAGGTTCATTGCAAGGCCAGGAACGTGTAAAGTGTTCCTAAGGCTCAATTGGTCCGAGATGACAGCAGTTCCTTGTCATATAATAGATGCTATCGTACCATTGGTCGTAGTGATATGCAGATTGGTTGGACAATGACGGTAGTTAGTAAGTGAGGAAGAAGTGGAAGTCATATGCGATGTAGCACCTGAATCAAGGATCCAATTTTGGGGAAAAGTTTGTTATGAAGCACTAAGACAAAAAGATTTAGGGAATTTACCTTGTAGAGCAAGAGAGCATTGGTTGGAGCTTGAGTTGGACTTAAGGGATTTCAGCATGGTTCGAATCTAGTTCAGCTCCTCTTAAGAGATCTGTGCAGATTCCTCTTTTTCAGTAGTGGTAGGTATAGCAGCAGCTAGGGAGGCTGCAGAATGAGCTCTTGCTGGTACACGTTTATCTTTACCTTTGCACTCCTTCTATAGATGAGGATGTAGTTGTCAGCATTGATTTATATTATGATTTGAGCGCTTACAGTGATCGCACCATCTGCCACTTCTACCTCCTTTTGAATCTTCTTTTGCAGTCTGAGCTGTGCTTTCAATAGGCTTGCTTTCGAGCATCACTGAACGATGGTTCTCTTCTGATTTGATGGTAGAAATTGTCTCCTCTATAGATGGTAATTTCTTGTGCCCAAGGATTTGAATCCAACCTGGTCGTATTCTAAAACCGACTAAGAAGTTGTAACGTTGCTGATTAATTACTTTCTTATATTGGAGAGATCCCCTGTAGTTTCCCAGCATAAGCTTTGGTATTGGTCTAATTCAGACCACCAACGCTGGAGAGTAGTGGCATATTCGGAGACAGATTTGTTCTCCTGCCTGGTTGTTATTGATTTCAGCCTAAATCATAAGTAAGAGCAGCATCTTTTGCTGTAGAGTAGGACTTTTGAATGAACTCCCAGATTTTCTTTGTGTCTTGAGGAATTACAAGTGATGCTAATGTATGGATCTTTGAATCCCAGAACCAAGCCCGAATATTAGCATCAACCTTCTGCCATTTAGAAGCTTTAGCATCGGTATCGTTTGGTTTCACCTTAACAAGATGATAATCGATGTCTTTAGCTTCAAGGTAAGTCGGAACCAGGTGTGACCATATTAGGTAGTTTTTTCTATTCAGCTTGTAAGGTGACTGAATGGGGGTAAGCTCTACCTTTTTTAGCAGCAATAGTGATAGCTGAAGCAACAACATCAGTTGAAGTCGTCATTGTAGAGAGGATTAAGATCCGGAAGCTACAGCAACTCAAAGAGCTTATGAAGGATAAAATGAAGATGTAGAGACACCTTTGAGATAGAGGATTAGGGTAGAGACACCCTTTTGGGATGAGAGATTCAGGGTGAAGGCATCCTTAGGTTAGTGTTACAAGTAGATGACAACTAGAAGTAAAAAGAAGCACCACTGAGAGCAAAGTGCTCTGATACCATGAAGTTTATTGCATTATTATTTGTATTTGCTTGCTGTTTTTAGAAATATACAACCCTATATATATAGGAACTACTAATGAGATGAGGGAGCTCTAGAAAACTTCTAAAGGTGACTGTCTAGGTAAAATACATTTGAATAGACACACATTTAATGTAATATCTTAATAGACACAAACTATCTGAAAGACACAAATAAATAATAACTGAACAGACACCTAGCACTATTAATTATAGAGAAATAATAAACTATTTCCTAGATTAATTATGTCTGTTTATAGAGGCACAATAACACTCAGGGGTGGGCTCCATGGCTTACAAGCTTCAACTCCCAGCTGACGCCGCATCCATGATACAGTTCATGTCTCCCAACTGAGGAAGGCGGTACCTTCTGCTCCTGTTTTCCCCCATCTGCCTGCTGGTCTATCTTCTGATGTTTATCCTGCCGAGGCTTTGGATTATCGCCATCGTTTTGGCCATGAACCAGAGGTGTTGATTTGTTGGGTTGATTTTCTAGACCATGAATCTTCTTGGGAACCCATTGCTATTGTGAAGGAGCAATTTCTAGACTTTCACCTTGAGGACAAGGTGGATGTTCAAAGGGGGAGTGATGTTAGGAGATCTGGAGAAGTCCACACTAGGAGGCATTAGTGGTAGCACGTTGTTAGTGCTGGGGTAGTATTATTCTGTTAGTAAGTTTGTTATGTGCTAAGCTGGCACATTTGACAGAGGGGGGCACATATATATATATATAGCATTATCAGTACTTGTGCGGGGTATGCGGAAAGAAGTAAATGAAAAGAGGGATTGTCCAGGTTAGTTTTGGCCCTACACTTATCAGTAAGCATCATAATGAGGTGATTACCTTGACGTTCAACTTTACATTTTCTATTTTTCAAAATGAACTTCTGCTAACGAACGAGAAAGCTTTACCCCTAATCACTGTGTTATTTCTGTGCTTGTAGGTGTTAGCTGGTGCTATTTTGGGATGTGCAATTGCTTATGCTATGAAGAGCTACAACTTATGATAGGATAATCGAGCATCATCTGTAAGGAATATTATCAAACTTTTGGGGAATAGGAATCACATCCATGATATTATCGGAGTGAAAGCTTTTTCTCTGTCCCCTAGCAATCGACTTCTTTCACGCTACTTGTGGTGTGTTTTCCGTTGTTTCTTATACGCATTCGATACCAATGTTCTGGTTATTTCCTCTAGGAATTTGGCAGTAATTCTATTTTTATAGGTGTAGTTAATTTATAAGAGAATGAGTATTAGTCATCATAATTTATTCCTATTTTATCTTGCCCATATTATTTTCTCTAGATTAGGTTAACTTTTTCGTCATCCCTGGTTACTAGTATTCTCATGCTTTAATTGTAATCCATTTTTAAAGTCATATAATATAATGAAACTCCTAAATGCATATAATTCACACTTTAGTTATAACCTATTTCCTTTATGATTAGTTAGATCATTTATAGTGCAACTCTCATAAACTTCTTTGTAGTTCTTTTGTTATAACACATTATTAATGCAAATGAGAATATTAAGGGGGCATTTGTTTTGAGATAATCAGGAGAGGGAATCGTTGCTTTTTTTTTGTCAGTTTTTTCCATTTTCAGGAAAGTGAAAGGGAATGAGATTAACTAAAACCCTCCATCTTGATTCCCTACTCCTACTAGGGAATGGGATTCTCTTCCCCAGTACATTTTGACCGGTGACATATGACTATTCACCGATGACTAATGACCATGAACTGGTGACCGGTGAATGTTGACTAGTAATTAATGACCGTTGATCGGAAGCCGGCAACCGTTGACCATTGACCGGCGGCCGTTGATTGATTTTATTTAATTTCCCCCAGCTCAAACAAATAACCGAAAAAATCAAAGGGAATTCTTTTTCATTCCTCTCCATTCCCTTTTTTGATTCTATTTTGTTTCCCTACTTGAAATAAACACCCACTAAGAGTTTATCTAGTTTATGGAATGAGATAAGCTCTTTCCTTGTAAAAATACTCATTATCAAACCTTTAGAAGTCATCATTTTTTAACTGACATCTTTGTAAAACAAGGGAAATATGTATTTAGTACTTCGGAGCTTCGGATAAAATCTCTTTTGTCAAGTCCTTTGTACTCTCCATATCTCTCTTGTGATACTCATAACTTTTTTCTCTCTTGCCAATGGACTCCTTTTTTTTTAACCAACAACTTAAATCTTCGTGTCTTCTTTTATCATCTTTGTTTTAAGCTTTCTCTTTGACAAATAAGTCCACGATCCTCCCAATTATCATGTCGAATATTTGACAAACACATCAAAGTTGAGGTTAGAAGAGATGACCGACAAACTCAATTGTTTCAAAGCTATATCGTGGAATGAATTTCCACATGCACAAGTTAAAGATGTATGTGCAGTTGCTTTGATGCTAGATGATGCAAAGTGGCAAGATCTTGATTTGTTGGCATGTTGTACGATCCGTATTTGCTTCTCCGACTTTGTTTTTAAGATGTAGATGATCAAAAGACAACACAAACATCCAAAGACATGTACTTGACTCAATGGCAACAGTATGTCAGTTACTTGATTTTCAAGTAAGGAGGTGAGGATATCAAAGCCGCGTGGAGAATTTTATCCACATCAATTTTGATTTGAAAGAGTTCGATGGTGCTTAACGAAAGAGTTGTTCGTGTTATCAAGCCCACAATAATTTGGGTCATCCTCTCCTCTCCTTGTTGTACGCTTGGTTGCTTCTCCGCCAACTTGTCATACTAAATATATTTTTTATAGTGCTCTTTGGGGGAGAATATCACCCAGCAACCTCAATGTCTTAGAGATCTTTCTCATCCTAATTATGCTTATGGCCTCAAACAGGTGCCAAGAACTTGTTTTGCTAAGCTATCACACTCTCTGAATTCTATGATTTTTCATCTCATTTATGTCCTAAACTATGTCGACAACATTATTATCATAACATTCTATTCTCTATGTAGACTCTCATTTCTAATTTTCTGCAAAAAAATCTTGGGTCCGTTCACTATTTCCTTGGGGCATTCAAGTTAGTAGGATACCAAGGTCTTTATCTTTCACAACAATGATATATCTATAACATTCTACATAAGAGCAACCAATAACATATAATCTCTTTACATTTTTCTATGTGCCATGTCACTAAAATGATATATTTTATTTATCAAGAAACTACTTCCACTACAATAGCAAAGTTCTTAACTTCTCTCCTCTTATTACTTTTACTTTTTATATTAGTTTTAAATATTATTACATAATTTTATCCATACAAATGATGAACCACTTTGCTCATGAGGGACGCATTGCACATGATGGGGGATGGACGCAGTGAAGTGCAGACCAACAACCAGTAAGAGCACAACAAAGTACAATATTTTTTCCTTGCTTACATTCAGGGTGGAATCAACCATACTATGGTTGCTCTAAAGCCAGATGCACACTACCGTGTCATTTTGATAAAACTGGGGGGCTAAGCGTAGTTTGGAAATGACAGTGGATTAAAGAAGTGATGATGAGTGGTGCACGAGTACTAGTAGTGCACCCCACCCCTAAGGGTGTACCAGCTCAGATACAAGAGGGGACCACAACAATTCCAGTTGGCAAGAATATTTCCCTTAGACAGTAGTGGGGAGGAGCAATACGGTTGACCCTAATGTTTGTTTGTCCTATTTGTTTTATCTATTTCTTTCCTTTCTTAGTAGTATAAATAGGCGCGAGACTAGTAGCAAATGATATCGAATCATTACCTCTTTTGGCCACTTTGTGGACAGGCAGATTTGTCCTAAATAGGCTCTTTAGGAAGAGAACTCTTCTATCACTTTATTCCTTGTTTAGCTATTTCCGGCAATTCTTTGTAAGGCTACGACTAATTTACCCCTTCTAATACAAGTGTGCTTGATTACCCATCGGCTATCAAGGTTTTAAGGGCAGTGGGCTCCATCACGTTCCTATCCCTATTGCTTCCTTCACCTCTAAGCTATCCGATGTGAACAACCCTAGCTTCCATGATCCCACATTATACAGAAGTCTTATACCCAACTATACTTACTGTCATAAGACCTGATGATGAATAGTTATGTTGCGAGAACGAGAGAGGTCATGGGAGAGACAGAGGAAGTCTCGAGAGAAGCGGAGTTTGTCACGAGAGAAGCGGAGCATTTCGTCGACGAAGGTGTGAGAGAGAAGTAGAGTTCACGAGAGATTGAGGAGGCGGGTGAGTTTCCATTCTCGCGAGGCTAGGTGGCAGTCAAATATTTCGAGGCGGCGCAGCAGAGTTAGTTTGAGGCGACAAAGCAGATTCAGAAGGAATTTTCAGAGAAGAAACCCGCGATGGAGATCCTGTTCGCCTTCGCAAAGGGGTAGATCATTCACCAGGAATCCTTTTCTTCCCCGAGACGGGCTAGATTATCTTCCAGGCAACGGGAGAGACTCTCGTTTCTTCCAGTCGAGTTCGGAGGCCGTCAAGTTTTCGCTGTCTTCGGCATGGTGGGTCCAATGGGTCGATTTCAATTTCTGGTCTCAGAGAGCCGGTGAAAGGTCAGAAGGAAGGTTCGGGGGAGGATGTTTGCCCCTCTGGTTTTGAAGAAGAAACAACTACTTTGTTCATTGACAATCTCAATAGAGAGACCGACCCTAGAGCTATTCGATGGCTCATCCGTATGGACGGGAGTATCAAGAGGATTTTCATATCCAGAAAATGTCGGCCTAATAATCCTCTAGCTTTTGCCTTTGTCATAATGGAGAACACTACGCAAGTGGAGAAGGTAGTGGAGAAGGTCCATGGTCGTTTCTTCTATGGACACATTATGTTCGCTCGTAGGGCTAGATATGCGGGGAAGATAGATTTTGTCAAGGGGCGGTGCCAGTCCCCTATTTCCCTTGCAAAGGTCGTGGGCAAGCTGGGTAATTCATCGGGTGGTATTTCAAAGCAGGCGGACCTGGATGCAGCCAGTGCTAATTTGGCGCAGTCGACGCCCGGAGAAGATGGAGGGGGAGAACGGGTGGCGATGGTCCCGGTGAGGAGGTGCGCCCCCGGAAGCTGTAGAGGTGGAGGTCGAAGGCTCGTGTGCCAAGGTGGTGCTGGAGTGCGTGTAGAGGCTTGGAAACTCGAAAGGACAAGCAAAGTTTAAAATTGTTATTAAATGTTGTGGTGGCTCTGGTTCTGTTCACGAGAAGATGGATTTGGTGAATGGATCTCTATTGGCGAACACGCCTTCCAAGCCGGGGAAGTGCAGGAGTCGAGACTGTGATGAGAGTAAGGTGTCGTCATTTGATAAGGAAGAGCCGCCTCCTTTGTGTCCCGAGGTGGCAAATGTGGGGACGTGGACTGGTTGTTGTGCTAAGACAAAGGGTTGTTCCGGAATTGTTGGAGGTGGGGACCCTACCTGGTATTGGAGCAATTCAAATTCATCGTCCCTGGGGTGGATGTACCCATATTACGGGTATTGGCTTGGGTACCCGCAGCTAGGGGTGTTCATAACCGGTTAATCGGCTTTTCGGTAGACCGGAAACCGGTTAACCGGATTGTCAGTTTGTCAAATTTGATGACCGTAACCGGTTCATTTAGAAGCGGTTAACTGGGACCGGTTAACCGTTGGTTTCGGTACGGTTTTACCGGTTTAACGGTTAACCGAAATGATTTAGATTTATGTATTTTTTCTTATAATTAGTAAACAATGTGTGATTTTTCCGGTTTTGTTATAATATTAAACCGGTTAACCGCCAATTTCGATAAGATTTTATTGGTTTTGGTATAATTCTAACCATTAACTATATAATTGTATATTTACTTTTGGTAAATCTAATAATTAGCCATATAGTTTTATATAGGGATGTCAATCTTGACACGAACCCGAAATCCGACCCGAAACCGACACGCTAAAACACGGGTTTGGGTTGCAATTTTCAACCCAAAAATATTTTTAGGTCGGGTTCGGGCTGGGTTGCTGAAAACCCGGGTCGGTTTTGGGTTTGAGCTGCCGACCTGATTTCAACCCGCAACCCGAATATATATTCTTATAGTTATGTGACATAACTCTTAATATCAATCATGTAACCATTTATGTTTAATGGTTTTATATGTTATGTTATATTGTCTTGGTGATTTTGTGTAGAATTTGTATTGATAGTACAATATTTCTAATTTTTGGTTGATTTCGGTCAATTTCGAGTTGATTTTGGGTCGAATTCGGGTCATTTTCGGGTTGATTTCGGGTTTCGAGTCAGTTTCGGGTTGATTTCGGTCCACCAGGTCGGTTTCGGGTTGACATAACATAACCCATTTCGGGTTCGGGTCGGTTTCGGGTTGAGGTGAAACATGAGCATGTCGGGTTCGGGCTGAAGTCAACCCGACGCAAAACCCGCAATTGACAACCCTAGTTTTTTTATACTCACTCAAAAAATTAAAAAAATTAATAAATTAAATGCTTAAATGGTTTTTTCGGTTAACCGGATTCATCAAAATCAATAATCGTAACCGGAACCGGAACCGGGAAACTAAACGGTTCGGTTAACCGAACCGACAAACGACTTCGGTTAACCGGGTTTCCGGTTTCGGTTTCACCGGTTCCGGTTCCGGTTCCGGTTTTCCATGAACACCCCCTACCCGCAGCAAGGCTTCGATCAAAGCGGGTGGTGGGGCCAAGGTTATGGGTGGGGAGGCGACTGGTGCAACCCTTCCTTTCCGGGAATGGGCGGTTCTCCTATGGCATGTGGGCAGTTTGGACTTATCCCGAATCTATCTAGCGTCCCCAAGAGTGACCCACGACCCGGTGTTGCAACGGTTAGTGCTCGGGCGCCCATTTCTATTCGGAAGCCGTCGGGTAGGAAGGAGTTGGGTCGTGATCCAATTGTGGAAGAGATCTTCAGGATGGACCAGGAGAGATCGATAGGCGATGGTAAGGGAGATGGTAAGATCAATAACCTTGAGCTGCTTGGGGTCGAGTTGGGTTCTAATGGTGCTGTTGCAGATGCTCCTTTTAGCAGGTCAGGATCAGAGCCTGCTGCCCCTCAGGCGCACAGGATGGAGAAAGAAGTGGATGATGTTGACCTTAGGAGCCTCTTCGAAGACCCGAAATTCCCCCCAGGGTTCGAGCCAATTGGTGGGCCATCTAGGCCAGAGGATGACCCCGAAGTGACTTTTGTGAAGGAGGAAGCGAGGCAGACGCTTAGTCTAGCGAAGAAGCTTGGATGCTCCGTCCATGACGATAGCGCGCCCTTGCCAATTTTGAAGGGATCATTCGTGAGCAGAGAGCAAGCTACCGTCAAAGATCTTAGGCTACAAGCGACGGGTCAAAAGAAGACTCCGACAGGTGTTCGAGGAACTCCTCTAAGGATATAGGTCCCGAAAGGTTTCTGGGACAAGGCCTTTAGGCTTTAGTAAGTTTTCTCGTATAAGAGTGCGTTCGATGACGGGCTACAAATGCAGGTATACTTGCGTTTATTTTAAGCCCACTCTGGTTAACAAATAGGTAGTTGACACATCTGCATTTGGTTAAGCTTTAACTAATAAGAAACTAACACCTGGCAGTGAGAGAAGTTCAAAATTAGATTAATCTGTCAAACGCTATCACCGAACGGGACCTAAGCAAGGTTGTCATGAGAGGCAAAAAGAAAACCAAGTAGAGCTAAGGGTTGGGCTTCTTCCATCCGGTTTGAAAGATAGGTCTAGAAAGGTATGGAGGACTTGAGTGTGTTGTTCTATCTTGTATGCCCTTGTGACAATCTAGGCCTTGTGCCTATAATTATTAAAAAAAAAAACCAATTTATCAACATATGCACTCTTCATGTGTTGTTCATTGGCATGCCTTAAAGCGTTTGTTTCGCTACCTCCCTCAACTGAACTCTGTACTATGAATTTACCACAGTTAGCTAACCGACCCAGAATCCAGAGGCAATGTAATTATGTAATACTCTGCCAAACCTCTACAAGCGTCTCCCTAAATCTTTTCAAATTAACCGTCACATTCTGGCTATCAATATACACATCCCTAGCCACGGGATCAACAATCTCTGGAGCATTCGGACCATAAACTTCCGGGAGCGAACTCTCTTCCGGTTCAATCAAATACTCCACGTGCCTCAAACCCATACTGATCGCCGGATCACCGTAGTAATACATTCCCGACTCTTTAAGCCCTAGTCCCACCACTTGCACCACCACTCCTCCGTCAGGCATGAACACCGCGTTTGAAAGCCCTGCTCCGTGAACACCCACCAGCACATCACACGCGCTCAACACACGGGCAAAGTAGCTCAGATCCGACGTCTCATTCTCCGGAGCGATATGGACTTCAAACCCCACTTCTTCCATTAATGTAACTAGCTGGTCCTCGTTGAGTAGAATTCTTGATTTCGCACGGGAAATCAGGACCAAAACCGGTTTTAGGGTTGTTGGTTTTGTTGTATCAATGTCGTAAGGATTATTGAGGTTGAATGACTGGTACATGAACCGTCGAAAATCCACCATGGTGTAACCAAACGGGACAGCAGAAGAGTTGATTGCTGCTTTTCCGTGGTAGTTCAGTCCTATCACAGCACCAGGGAAACAGTGTGTTGTTGACGATGACCCAATTTTAGACGAATAATAGATGGGTTCGAAATTGGATAGTCCAGTAATGAACTGACGGTATTTCTTGCGGATGACAAACGGAAGTTTATTATCGGTAATGTAGAACTGGATGTCGGATTTAAAGTGTTTGGTTGTGAGGAATAGTGGTATAAGGAGTTCGTCCAGCTCCTGGTACATGTTTCCTGTTGTAAACCGGCCACCTGTGGAGAAGACTACAGCTAGAGCGGTGTGGTTGTAATGACAAGTGGGCAAGACAGTGCCACTCAAATTACCCTCCAGAATCCGTATCGGAGTACTACTGACATACTCCTTAGCGGTTTCATCATCGTGTTGTGGAGTGTAAGGTTTGATGATTCTACGTGTAGTTGATGATGGTATGTAAATGGTGATGCCATCGTCAGGATTATTTTGGATCCGAACTTCATTGGTTGTGATACATTGTTCATTGTGTTGTCGATTGGCCTGGCATGTGAAACCTGTTGCTTGGAACCTAGCTCTGTTTTGATCTGTCATTGGATAGTATGCAACTGTAAGATCTATGAACCTAGTTTTCATGATAATATGCTCTCGGAGGGCAGAATCAAAAGGAAAAACTAATGACCATGGATTCATCTCTTTTTCCTGCTAATTTACCTGTTATCAGTCTTCTCATACGAAACTCCATGGAGTCATCTTCTTTTTCTGCTTCTGCTGGCAATAAAATTCGGCTGACAGTGTTGAACTTTGCTGGTACAAATTCCAGAGAAGTAAAAGATTAGCCCTATTGATGAAATGATGATCTTCTTCTTTGTTGTGTTTTGGAATTGCATGATCTTAATTCATTTCAACTATCAGTGTACCAAAAAAACAATCACTTGTACAATATATTACATGACTTACATGATGAATCTAGTAGTACTGCATCAAAGGGTGACCCCCGCCACCCTAAGAAGTAAACGAGGAGAGCGGAAATGGTCACAAATGATGCCAGTGGCGCAACCCTTGTTGTTGCTAGTGATGCCAACAAGAGCGCAACCCTTGTTGTCTTCTTTGAATTACTCATTCTGCTTTGGCCCTGCTGCTGGTCATACCAAAGTTATGAGTGCAAGTATATACTACTGTTAATTTCAAAACAACTCAACAACTTATCTTTCTTCCCATAAAGGACATATATATGAAACAAAATTCTGCTCAGTTTATTATTCTTTGCATTTTTTTATTAATGGTGTGGATTCCACCCATAATGTTAAAAGAGAAAAAAGAAAATGGTGAGGTGGTGGAGAGAGGATGTGGGAGGGGTTCTTAACCAAGACACCATCTTTTTAGAGAATTTAGATAAGCAAGAGAGATTGTGAGAGGAAATAATAAAATAATATTTGTTGATGGTGGAATCCACCTCTGTTATTATGGATGCCCTAAGAGGTCTTCACAAATAATAATATTATATCGAACAGTTTGCTCGTTAATTAAGTTGTGTGATTGGAGTGGGGTTCAATTGTATGAGGTTACACAGGGCGAAGTTTTTCAAAAACTTATTAGAGTATATATTAACTTTGTTTACCCATATACGGATTGATAGTATAGAGTAAACTCATATAAATTGAGGTGAAATACCAACACTATTTAAGGTCTTATTTTTCGTCTTCTCTGCGGCATATTCTTATTTAACCGCTCTCTAGATAAACCAAAGAATCAATTACGAAAAGTTAATTGGTCTCAAATATAGTGCTTAAAAGTTTTGTTGGTATTAGCAAATTCCGCAATGTCAGATTGACTACAATTAGCCTACATGTAGGTTATACTTTCGAGGTTGTATGCGTGAGACTTAAGAAACAAGAAGAAAAAAAATTAAAGAGTTCAGTTTGATAAATAAGTTTTCTTCTACCTGTGGGAATCTTCATCCTTTACTTTTCGGGTCCGTGATGAATTCATGTGTTAATATAAGCGCCTTTAAATCACGCTGATCAGATTAAATCATCTAAGACAATATTCTACTGTACGGCTGGTCTGTGCACAGTACCGTGCAGACTGCCGATTTGGCATTCCCAACATATTACAGCTTTGTCCATTTGGTAGTCCAGTTAGCTGCTGACTGGACAGTTTTACTGACTGGATTACCTTTTTATCATATTAACTTTAATTAGTTATAACTTTTAATATATAAGTCCAAAATGAAAAAAATTATATCATTGTTCACCTAAATTCGAGCTCTTCAAACAAGACCAGTCATGGATAGTTTTGACAACTTTAAAAAAAATTATTTTTTACATTATAATGATACACTAACATGATAATATGATTCATTAATTTTGATATTTTGATTCATTAAAATTGATATTATGATTACTAACTAATAAGTGGTAAATTAGATAACACACTTTGAAACCGATAAAAATTATTATTATTTTGTATTGTATTATTATTGTATGGTGTATTTTAAACCTTATATGGTGAATCATATATTTTCCGTACATACCAAATTTATTTGTGTTGTATTATTGTTTAATTTTTTCATTTTTATATATTTACGTTGATACACTAAAATGATGATATTCATTAACTTTGATATTATGATTCATTAAAATTGATATTATGATTCATTAACTAATAAGTGGTGAGTTAGATAACAAACTTTGGAACCGATAAAAAAACTTATTGTTTTATAGGGTATCATTATTATGTTGTATGGTGCAATTTAAATCTTATATGGTGAATCATGTATTTTCATACATACCAAATATTGTTTTGTATTGCATTATTGTTTAATTTTTTTTAGTTTTATATGTTTGTGATGATACACTAAAATAAAGATATGATTCATTAATTTTGATATTATGATTCATTAAAACTGATATTATGATTTATTAACTAACAAGTAGTGAATTAGATAACAAACTTGAAACTAATAATGGATCACTGTTGAAATATTATTATTATTATTATGTTGTTTTGTGGTGTATTATTATTTATATGATGTATTTTAAATCTTATATAGTGAATCATATATTTTTTAACATACCGATTTCAAAACAGATAATGAATCATTATTGTTTTGTAGTGTATTATTATTGTTGTATGGTGTATTTTAAACTGTATCTGGTGAATCAAGTATGGTCGATATTGAATAGATATATACATATAAAAAATATAAAATTTTAAAGTTGTCAAAACATATCAATGTCTGGTCTTGTTTTGAAGAGCTTGAATTTAGATGAAAAATGATATTTTTTTTTATTTTGGACTTATATTTTAAAAGTTATAATTAATTAAAATTAATATAGTAAAAAGACAGCCCAGTCAGTAAAACAATCCAGTCAGCTGCTGACTGGACTGCCACGTTGAGGAGGCCGCGTATAATTCTGGAATGGCGCGCTGCAGGATTGACGTGCTGCTACTACTAACTTGGATGTCCGAGTTTGAACTATATACCAAATTACCAATAAGCGTTCACTTGACTTCAGATTGTCCTCTCCACCTGGCCGAAGCGTATAAATTTGGGTGTTTCTATTAGTATTATTGTCTTTCATTTTAGTCTATGCGTTGCATTAAATACCTTTTTTATTTCTTTTGAAGATGGCTTCACTAAATATGATAAAAAAAACATCACATGATATGTCTCTTATTCATTGAGAAATATAGGTTGTTTTGGTATTTAAATTTTATTCTAAAATGTAAATTATTAAGTTTTTATAGTATTTTCTATATTTAATTTTAATATTTGATGTAAAGTAATTATTATTTAATATAAAAATAAATAGTAGAGACACATGTGTTATTTTTTTTCTTTCTTTAATTAGTGTATATTTTCAAATAGGATTATACTTTTTAAGTATATTTGACTTTATGGTAATGTAATTGCTAGAGCTGATCAATGGGTCGGGTGGACCGGATTTAGATCGATCTGACCACATATTTATGTCTATTGGGCCTATAAAAACTTCCCATGCCTGTTTTTAATTTTTTTCGATTGGGCCAACCTGCATATTTTATGTATGCCCGTGCCTGGCCCGTCAGACCGATTTTATAATTTTATAAAATTAAATATATTATATATGAAATTTAATTAAATATTATATATAATTTAAATATATATTAAATAAAATAATTATAGAAATACATGTATAATAAAAATTTTGGATGGATCGGGTATTTTCACAAATTCAAAATTTTGTTAGAATTTGGTCTGGTTTATTCAGATTTTATATTTAAATCCATCTAAAAAAATTTACGAAGAGATTTTAGATTTTTTTTTCTGGGTCCAGAGGACTGATCACCTTACTACTAATTGCATGAAGTTTAGTTCCAACAAAGATGAATACCAGATGGGATCGTAAAGAAGGGATCATGCCCATGTGTATACGGTTTGGGCATATGCTCAACCCAATTGTAACCATCACATTATACTTTACTTTTAAAAATATTAATCTCAAGTGTACATGAATTTATTTATTTAATAAATGATTTTGTAAAATGGAAAACAATAAAATAATTATAAAAAGTATAATAAACTTTACAATTATAACAATTTTTTCCACAAACAACTTCCCATAGGTTACGAAGATTATGGAAGTTTCTTTTCACTCAAGTTCCTCTCGCTAGTTCTTCACACATAGGTAATGTCAAAAGATTTTTTATTTCTGATAATATAAAGATTTTTCTTTATTTGTTCTTTTTTTAAAAAAGTAGTTTCTTAAATGTGAGATCTATATTAGTAGATTTTTATTAATTTCTCACTTAATTAAAAGTAGATATTTAATTAAAATGATAGGTTTTTTTGAAATGTAGGTGTAGCTTTGTTCGATAAAGTGTAGATTTTTAATAATTTCTCATTTAAGTAAAAGTGTACATATTTAAGTAAAATGGTAGATTTTGTAAAATCTAGGTGTAGATTTGTTTAATAAAAGTGTATATTTTGAATTTTGACAATACAAATTTTAAAATGTAAGAGTGAAATTATTTTAAGTAACAAATAAATAAACCCAACAAATTCAATCTTTTTATATTTATTTTAGGTAATTTATTGCCTACATCCAAATGTATTATAGATGGCTACATACATGTACATTGTTTTATGAAAACTGTACAATTAGTAAATAAAAACTGTACGATGGATAGTTCAATTTTGATATTATTGAAATTCCGCTAGATGTACATACTAACTTCTTAAACTGTATAATAAGCTTACAAAACCTGTATTTTCACACTATATAAACTGTACAATTTTAAATGTACCCAAAGATAGCTACATTTGCTTGTAGCCAAGAATGATTGTTTTAGGGTTGATGTCAAAAGATTTTCTAATAATTTTTTTAAGCAATTTGCTTATAGTGTGATCTGTATGTTTCTTTTTTCTAACTAGATGGGTGACATCTCTATTTAAAAAATTTATGGTTTACTTCTCTTTTCAAATTAGATTGTGGAATATAATTTCGTATAATATTATTTCTCATTTATGTAAAAGTGTAGATATATAAATATATGACCGAATTTTTAAAATACGGGTGTATATTTGTTTGATAAAAGTGTAGATTTTTATTAATTTATTTTTGGGAAAATTCATGAGATACCCCTGTTTTCTTTCATAATTCACAATATACACCTGTGATTTTAGTAATTTAACTTTAAACATGCTTAAATGTTGTCCAAAATTGATGAAACTTTACCTAGACGATGCTAAAGTGTTATATTTTGGTCCAATATCAAATTTGAAGTTTTTTAGGCTCACATGTAACCTGTGGGACCCAATGAACAGTCACATATTTATTAGGTCCCATAGGTCACATGTGAGCTTAAAAAGCTTTAAATTTGATATTGGATCAAAATATAACACTTTAACATCGTCAATGTAAAGTTTCATCAATTTTGTACAACATTTAAGCATGTTTAAAGTTAAATTACTAAAATCACAGGGGTATATTATGAATTATGAAAGAAAAGAGGGGTATATCGTGAATTTTCCCTTTATTTTTTAAAGTAAAAGTGTAGATATTGAAGTAAAATGATAGATTTTTTAAAATGTAGTTTTGTTTGATAATAGTGTAGATTTTTATATTTAGACAATACAATTTTTAAAATAAAAGAGTAAATTTTTAGTTAGTAATAAATAAACTCAACCTAACAAATTATCTTCTTATATTTATTTTAAAGAATCCTTGTTAAAAGTTTTTCCAAATGCTTATTTTAAATCCATTTGTTTAAAATGTGATCTCCCTTTAATCTTCTAAAAAGCAAGTGTAGATTTTTATTAATGGTAGATATTCAAGTAAAATGATAGATGTTTCCAAATGTATGTGTAGATTTTGTGTGATAATAGCGTAGATTTTTAATATAGACAATACAAATTATAAAATGAAAGTGTAGATTTATTTTTGTTTGATCGTAATCTTTTATTATTAAGTAATACATATCAATTTTATTCTTATATTTAATTTTAAGGAGCATGTCAAGAGAATTTCTTAATTTATTATGTTTAAATAAATTTTTTACTGAAAATATGGGATCCTTTGTTTTTTTCAAATCACTACCCGTACAATTTTAATAAAAAATAGTTTTACCTGAAATCATGATGTAAACTAATATTTTTTATTTATAAATTACAAATTAAGTTATACGGATACATCCTATAATAAATATTAGTTTTAAACCATTAACTTATTTTTACGATGCAATGAGCTTAAGCCTCAAAAATTGTTTTCGATGGATCGGGCAGAACGAGGAGAGACATGCTTGTCTGGTTGGCTACGCACGGGGCGCACTGAGCATCAAGTACCGTTGTCCGTGTAGCTCTGACATTTGACTATCAAAAATGCTTTGAAAAAGACTTTTGACTACTATATAGTAACCCTTTGGACATCAATAATTAATTACCACTATTAAGGTCTATTCTTTTATTGATATTATAAACTATCTTATTTAATCAGTTAATTTCTTCTTTCTGTATTTCATATACATCAATTGTTATATCAATTATTTTTTCTCTCTATTTTTTCTAATTTTAGCTAACAACTCACATCAGCTCTCATTTCACTACAAAAGAATAGGACCTAAATTTACCAAAAAAACTACTAATACTACTTGCTCTTGTTTACTTTTTGGTACTCTTTTACTTCAATATTAAAAATATAATATACAATAACTTTAAATTAAATTGTACAACATATTTGATTCTTAAGAATTTCATTACAAAATTTATATTACTACTCCCTCCGTCCTGAATTGACCGTCCTGTTTACTATTTGGACATGTCGTTTGATTTCAATTTTTATCATATAAGATAAATTAATTTTGAAAATTTAAATTTTGCATATGATTCTTTACATGATAAACTAAATGTTACAAAGTTTAGTTTTATAAAAATATTTTATCTTATATAATTAATATTGAAGTGGAAAAACGTGCCATAAAACAAACATGACGGTCAATTCAGGACGGAGGTAGTATTGTTTAATTAGACAATGACGTGTTAGATTTATAATATACGTCAAAATTAAGTAATAAATGATTTGATGTTTGTGCATTAATACTTATTTTTATTTATATTTCAAAGAAAATTAGATAATCCTATTACGTGGAGGACATGACCTGGTTAAGCCTAACAAATGAGTTCGCCCGTGTGGTGTAATACACAAAACCGAAAGCAATGTATTTCACCTAAATCTACTATTAGGATTGATGGGCCGGGTTGATATAACCCTTAACTCAATCCATTTAAAATATCATCAACTCAATCCAACCCAAAAATAGATGGGTCGGAAAATCATGATCCCAACTCAACCCGTTTAAAATCCTCCAACCCTAATTCAACCTATTTTTTAAGCATACAATAATTTAGATGGATTAGGAGTAGAATAAAATACCCCTAACCTTTAAAATATAATTAAATGATCTATTAATGATCTAAGATGGTTAATAAACACTTAAATATTACTGGGGAACAATCTAAAGATCTCAACAAGGCAAAACATGCCTTAAGATCGGTAAAGCCAAAAGGGTGCTTTAAGACACCATAAAGATTGTATGACCTCAGATAGGATCCAAAGTGGATTCCTAAGTATTATAATGAAGTAAGGAACACAACAAAACCATTATCAAAGAAAACTAAGCTCAGAAACACCTTGCAACACAAAATGTGCACTAAAACTCCTTAAAGCACATTTTTGTGAAATTGCCTTCTAAACTGGTTTTAAATGGGCTTAAAGGTTATAAATACCTTTAAATATGATATTATATCACAATATATCATATTAAGAATTTAATTCCTAATTTTACAAATTTTTACAAATTTAATATTAAAATATTAATAAAACCCTAAAAGGGGGCCCGTAGGAGTCAATATTGACTAAAATTGGTCAAGAGGTCAAAGTTGACCCCTTAGACCATGTGAGTTCGACATTTACAAGCCAAGGAGACTCCAAATTCGTCACTTGCATATACAATAATCAAACTCCAACATTTCTCCACAAATTAAGGATTCACTTTTGCCTTTTATTAGTTTATACACTCCTTTAAGCTCCATTATTTGACTCCTCCAGCTGGGAATTCGTGGGAGCCTCTCCTTTCTCTTCAATCAGCCGACCTCATGTCCCCTCCTTATCCCCTTGATGAGTCACCTCCAATAATGAGACAATAAACTAATCAAATTTGCATTTTATAAGCAAATAATACCAATACCAAGCATCTTCTCTCTCCTAGCTTCATTACAACCGATGAAGCTGCCCTCTCAAGCTCTCCCAAGCTCTCTCAACCGTGGCTCTTGAGCTAAGAAGTTAAATCCAACTTCTAAGCTTCTAATTAATGGTTTAAGGCTTGTTTTTGGCTCTTTTCCTTCATCTCTTCACCACCTATGCTTAGATCTCGTGACTAATCAGTTCCTATGGCTTATTCTCAGTGTTCTAAGGTTAGAACATCAATCAAATTCGGTTGAAACAAGTTTAGAGACCAAGGTTGCCCAAAATCTCATTTTAAGGTAAAAACATACCTTAAGCTTCTCTACAATTAATCCGATTTTCTTCCTCTTATTTTTATGAGTTTATACACTCATAATCTTCATATTTACATGTTAAATCAGTTGGCTAGCCATTTGGAGCAAGGGTGGCCGAGATCCAAAGGAAATACTTTCTTTTAAGGCATTTTTCCAAGGTAAAACCTAATAACAAGAGAGCTTGTTGTGATCTAGCTATTTCCTATGTCAATATGGTGGATTTAACACCTTGTGGTGTGTTTGATTCAGGCCGAAACCATCTTGAACTCTCCTTGCATTTTTAAGGTGATTTTTGCCTTAAATCTTACTTTAATTATTCCTTATGGTTAAGCTCAAGCTTGGAGTGTAACCATATCTTGTTTTTGTGTATTAAACATGTCTAAATCATGTGGTGATTTTTCCTACAAGAGGCCGAGTACATACAAGGGCAAATCAAGGTATAAACACCTTAAAACTATGATTTTTATAATTTCTAAGCTTATATATTATTATTGCCGAGAGTGAAATATTAAATAAGGGTCTTATTGACCTAAAACTGGAAAAAAATGACTAAGATAAATTAAGCTAGTCATTTAAGAGATTTAATTAACATAATGGTCAAATTATGACATTATGTGAAAAAATAATCAAATACAAGTGAGGCCGTGAGTATGTATTATATTTTGAGACATTTATTGTGTAATTTATTTTGCAAGTACAAGGTTGTAATAAGGCCATGTCATTAGGCCATTTTTATTTAAGTTTATAAGCTTATTTAGTTTTATTTATGCTTATAATTAAAGTTGGGGCCAAACGGTAATTATTGACAAAATATTAGGCCGAGGGCTTAATTTAGAGAAATTTAGGGTTTTTAAATGAATTTAATAAAAATTATAACATTTTATAAAGTTTTGGGTCAAAATTGTAAAAATAGAAAAGTATAGGTTAAGTTTGGTAATTACTGAGAGAGTTGGTTCCAATTTGGTATTAGAAGTCAAAGTTGACTATATAGGAGACTTTGACCAAGTTTGGAGAATTTTGGAAATTAAAATACAACCTTATAATAAGATAAGTATTAATTTGTAAAAGATTTATAAGAGATGGGGCTTAAGTGTGATTTCCGAAAACTAGGGGTACTAAATGGAGTTTAGTACAAACCTTAGGTTATTAGGAATTTTTAGAAGTTGATTTGGTAAATTTTGGAGTTTATATGAATTATATAAGTATAATATAAGATATTTGATGATATTGTTACAAATGGGTAACATATGTGGTAAAACCGAGATTTGGAGAAAATATAAGGTTAGGAATAATGTTTATAACCTTTTGGTATAGTTTGGTGATTTTTGGGATTATATATAAGGTTTTATAAAGACATATGTATAATATATAGTCTTGATGATATTAGAAAACTATATGTTATAAAGAGGAGAATTTGGTGAATATAGAAAGTTAAGTGGAGGAAAGATAATTAGAATAGTGTTCGGTGTTTTGGAAAAAAATAAAACTATAGGTTATAGTTATTTTAAGGCTTAAAGGGTATAATATAAGGTATATGATATAAGTGTAACAATGAAATATAATTTGGGATTGATTTGTGATTTATAGAAGTTTTGTGGTTGTTTTTGAAAACCGAAAATATAAGGGGTTGTTTGGTATTTTACAACAATTTACAACTATATGTTATAATTGTTTTAATGACTTAAATGTCATAATATATGTTATATAACTATAATGTAACATTACATTAGTTATGTGGTGATTTTGTAAATATTTAAGAACATAAGTGCTGTTCGAAAATGTGGACATTTTAAAATGGAATTTATAATATGGTTTTTATGTTATAAGAGTTATAACATTTATAATATAAGAGGTATTCATTAAAAAGAATGAATATATATATTATAAGACTTACCATATAAGAACTAGTTCCATAATACATGATTATAAGTAAATATATGTTATGGTGGAAAATATAACATGGTTTAATGACCATGTATTTTCATAATTAAAATGACATATGATAAAAAAAAAAGAATTACAAACATTAGATATGGAATTCTAATGTTATGAGTGTACATGTGATAATAAGGATTCATGTAATTAAAAGTGTTGTTTACAAATGAATTATACCACATTGAACTTACAAAAAAAAGAAGAAGAAAAAAAAAGGGAGACAACCTTAGAAAAATAAATACTAAGGTGAGATGTATAGTGCATGACAAAGGATCACACATGCAATAATAAAACAAACTACATGTTGTACAAACATACATTAAAGTCACATGCGATAACAAGTTCAACAATGGGTATATTAATGTACAAGACAAGACTACGCATGTAACATAACACTTTTCCCAATCTCGAGTTAAACCTAAAACCCGACAAACATTGACAGTTTATAACGGGGGGTTAACCGGGAGTTATTAGTGACGGTACGGGGTACCGTAGGATTGTGTTGTTATACAGTATGCTAATCAGTAGCATTATGTATTGTTTAGACTAATAGAGACGACACACGGAGCATAGGATCTTGCTGATTCATACTCCACCGTAATACATCAGGGTGAACGGGTGAACGGTATGTTGTTATGTGTCTCTGATTGTCTCTGAGGGCTTCCTCAGTTCAGACTTCTGTGTGATCTATGATAAGATTGTTTGTCTGAATGTGTTAATTAATATGCATGAACTGTATATTTATAGCTGCTTATTATTACTGTTGTTGAGTTAACAGTATTGGTTCGTATATATGAACCTATATATATATATAAAACGAACTAGCGGCTATGGTGCTATCTTATATGAAATATAAGGAACGTAAGTAAAACGTTGTAGCACTATGATAATAACATATACATATTATCTGAGACTTTTATATGGAGCATTGGCCTTTCTATATGCCGCTCTCGTATCTAACACTGGATCCCGAGTTTACAGACTCCGGATTTGACTAATGACCTTAGTCTGTGTGTTAGAAAATTTGATAATGCGATGCGATGGTATAATTAATTAAATAATGAATGGAAGTAAAGCCAAGAGGATGTGGCTCTTGGTGCGCACTGTGATCACAAAAACGATACCAGGATGTCCGGTACGGGTCCGCAAGTATCAAGAAAATTTCCCGTGAGCTAGAATGGCTCGTTGGTCGGAGACTCTACCGTTGGAGTGGCTACTGCCGTGAGTGACCCCCATAATATAGGGTAACTAGAGACATGTCGTTTTAACGAGACATTGTCACTAGGTATAACTGAACAATTAAAACAATTGAGACTTATACAGTGGCGAACACTATTGGTTTCTATACCATGGACGAGACTTAATACTTGTTTATTATTCTCGTTGTATCGCTTTGCTGTTCATTGGTTATACTTGTGATTATATTATTGTGTGTTGATGGTTGTGTTACTGTATGGATATTACTGTTAATTGTTTTACAGTTTTAAACATTGAAATGGTATTGCATGTAATGAACCTCATGCTCTCGACCAAATAATTGAGGGGTCTTTGGGGGCATGACGGGGCATGTGATGTCATACTCAGTAGGGGCTGATTCCATACCACAAACCATTTTTATTTCAGGAGAGTAGCTGGTGGTCGACGCGAGGCGCGACGGTTGTAATATATTGTTGTTGTTTAAGACTTGGTACGGTTAATACTGAAGACGTTTTGGACTCGGGTTGTGTAAACCAAGGTGGATTTGTTTTAGTTGCTCACGAGTACGGTCTGTAATAATTGGTTACTGTTGGTTTGTTTTTAATTGTTTTAAGTTCTACTATCTGTCTCTTGTGGTCACTGCGGGAATACGTTTCGCATGTTGATTATCAGGTAACTCATTATCACCCGTATGGGCGAGTGATAACAGTGACACCATTAGGGCGACAGTCTGTTATTTACCGCTGCGATTATATTGTTTTTAGGAGCAGAATTAGTAGGGGTGTTACAAAGTGGTATCAGAGGGAGTACCGCTCTGATTACAAGAGATAGTAGTTAAAGTACCGTGAGCTTAGGTTATTCACACACCAGTACCAAGTAGAAAGTTGAAAATGTTTGAGTTAAGTTATGGTTGAAGAAAGAACAGTATTTATACCAAGAGCTGACTTTGATTCTGAATTCTTCAGATGTCTTCCGGAAGACGATCAGCTGGCAGAGGCAGAGGTGACGGTGGAAGAGGCAGCGGGCCTGGAGGAGGTCCTCCGGAGGCCCCAGCCACGGGCGTTGCTGAGACGGTAGCGGCCGTCTTTGCTCAGCTAGCCCTGATGGGAGGTGTCCAGATAGGAGCACCACCAGTGGTCCCACCCGTACCCGCACCTAGAGAGCCGAACTGGCTCAAGAGTATTGCTGACACATGTGTACCTACGTATGACGGGGTAGCTGACCCCACCGTCCTTGAGAAATACATCATTGAGCATGAGAAGGCCTTCGACGCCATTCACGTGCCTGCTGAGCACCGGGTCGGCATAGCGGCCTTTCACTTGAGGGACGCCGCAAGCACTTGGTGGAGGTCCGTGAAGGCGCATTACCTTGCTACTGAGGGTTTTGGATGGACAGGTTTTGTAGAACTGTTGAGAGAGAAGTACTATCCTGCTCATTTGAAGCAGAGAAAGAGGGAAGAGTTTGAGGCCTTGAGGCAGGGTAGCATGACTGTAGATCAGTACTACTCTTCCTTTATTGGGCTCTTGGACTTTGTCCCAGGAGTTGTTTATTCAGATGCTGTGAAAGTTGAGAAGTTTAGAGGCGGGTTGAGATATGCGATCAAGGCCGCCATGGGCGCTGCCTTATATCCTACGATACAGGTAAAATTAGTTGACAGATTATATCTTGTAACTCAGTTTGAATTATTACAAGTTGGGGAACTCATTGATGCATTGTAGGAATGCTACGAGGCTGCTTCCCGGACGGAGCTGTTGGTGAACAGCCGGGAGGACGGCCAGGGGCAGAAGCGTAAGGCCCCAGAAAAGGAGGCGGAGGTTGCGGCTGGAAGCGGGAGCGCCAAGAGTTGGAAGTAAGATCCACCCTTAAGTTATTTAATCCATTTAAATTACTTACTTGCTGCCTGCTTT
Source organism: Limonium bicolor (assembly GCA_023374045.1). Lineage (NCBI taxonomy): Eukaryota > Viridiplantae > Streptophyta > Magnoliopsida > Caryophyllales > Plumbaginaceae > Limonium > Limonium bicolor. The sequence goes on from JAIOTZ010001282.1 coordinate 34,255, forward strand.
TATACGTACTATTCCTGACACTTTGACGATCCCAGGAAGAAAAAGTTCTCTTGGAAGGAGAAGAAGAAGGAGCAGGCCAGCCAGAAGGGCAAAGAGAAGGTCCCGATGCTGACCGGGCCTACCTACGATGCCCAGCCTCTTAGATCTGTACCCCCTAAGGGTAAGCGATCTAACCTTATGAATGAGTTGATTATTATACTATCCATTACCATCCATGTATTAACCTGAGTGTGACATGATAATAGGTTCTGCACCCCAGCGCCACTTTCACTGCAAGCGCTGTGGTAAAGACCACCCGGGTGTTGACTGCCACGGGCAAGCTGTAGACTGCCAGCATTGTGGGAAGAAGGGCCACAGGTCGTTCGAGTGCTTCTCGAACCCGGAGAGTCGAGCGTACCGCCCGCCGAAGGGGACTCAGGGCGCACCTACTGGAGGAGGTGGAGCCCAAGGTGGCCAGAGGGGGCCGGCGCCCCAAGCCCAGAGGGGGCAGCAGCAGCAGCAGCCGCAGCAGCAGAACCAGAACCAGAGAAACCCACCGGGCAACCGCGTGCTGAACGCAGCGGGAGCATCGGGCGCTGGTACTAGCACCCAGCGCGGTGAAGGTTAGCATTTGAAACCTTAACCATTGTATGAAAGCATGACTGTGTGTTAAACGCTTTACTTAAGCATGAATGCGTGTTTAATTACCACCTTAGATAAATGACTTATCTAGGAAACCTTCTACCTCTTAGGAGATTTCGACATCTGCTATCCCACACTTACAAGACAGAGATCACCTAGACCCGTGGAAGAAAGACGGGAGTACCCTAGTGAGTTGTGTCATGTGGTCAGACCGGGCATGATACTTCTCAGAGAGTTCCTAACCCTAGATGAGCAAATCGTCATAGTAAATGAGTGTAGAGCTTTGGGTAAGGGCATAGGAGGATTTTATACCCCTGTATTTAATAATGGTTCTAGAATGAAGCTTCACATGATGTGCTTAGGGAAAGATTGGGATCCACAAGCTAGGGTTTATCGAGAGGTGATGATGGTAGGTAGCGTACCTATACCTAAGATACCTGAGAGTTTCCTAACATTAGTGAGAAAAGCAATGGATATTGCTCAAGACTGTGAGGCTTTCCCATTACCCGACATGACACCTGACATTTGCATCATCAACTACTACGAGCAGGGAGGAAAACTTGGAATGCACCAGGACCATGATGAGACGACCGAGTCCATCACCAGAGGAATACCGGTTATGTCATTCTCTATCGGCGATGATGCTGAGTTCATCTATGGAGACCAGAAGAGGATGTATCTAGCAAGCAAGATCATCCTCAAGTCTGGGGATGTGTTGGTATTTGTGGAGAGTCGAGCTTGTATATATGGTATTAAGAGCATTAAGCTCAATACCGCACCACCAGCTCTAGTGAACAATACCCACATCCGACCTGGTCGTTTAAATTTGACTTTCAGACAGTACTGATGTAATAGCAATAGCTAAGTGTGTAACCTTGTATAATACAGTTGAATGAATGAAATAAGAGTTTTATGCCTTCAAGCATATGTGTTTAGTTTGTTGATACCGTTGATTCATAACTTCAGGCTACGATAATGGAAAGGAGGGTACCATCTGTATCTTAGATATGACGCAAGCCAAGGAGTCCGGTATTGTCATCACAGGTATGACAATTACAACCGACAATAGATTACTGATTTATTGGGACTCGATGCTAATACGAGAGATGATCTCAGGTAACCTTTCCTGTTGATGGTGTTGGTGCTTCCGTATGTTCGACTCAGGGGCTTCACATTCTTTTATCTCCTCGGCATTTGCTATGAAGCTGGGGGCTGCCCCCGAACAGCTTTCAGACTTTCAGTCACCCTTCCGTCGAAGGAGAAAGTAGGTTGCCCACCAGGCAGTATTTA
>JAIOTZ010001283.1:0-36156 GCA_023374045.1 Limonium bicolor
GCGTGAGCATCGGCTTGCTCTCATGGAATTTATATTTGGTTAAAAGCTCAAGTGTGTACTTTGTCTGACTGATGAACGTTCCATCTGCTGTCTGCCTAATTTGGAGTCCGAGAGAGAAGGTGAGCTCACCCATGTTACTCATCTGAAACTCTTTGGTCATCATAGAAGCAAAACCTTGTGTCAGACTAGAACTGGTAGAACCAAAAACAATGTCATCGACATAGATCTGTACTAACAGCTTGTCTGCCCCGTTTTCTTTGATGAAATAACGTGCGATCTACCTTTCCCCGTACAAAATTTTGTTGTAGAGAAAGGATGTTAGCCGCTCATACCAGGCCCTTGGAGCTTGCTTGAGACCATATAGAGCTTTCTTCAATCGAAACACATAATCAGGTTTCTCTGGATCAACAAAACCAGGAGGCTGAGAGACGTATACTTCTTCTTTGAGATGTCCATTCAAGAATGCACATTTCACATCCATTTGATAAAGAGTAAATTTGTGTAATGTGGCAAACGCAATGAGAAGTCTGATAGCCTCAAGGCGTGCAACTGGAGCGTAGGTCTCATCGAAATCCAAACCTTCTTGTTGGTTGTAACCTTTGGCCACCAATCGTGCTTTGTTCCTTGAAATGTGTCCTTCTGAATCAAGCTTATTCCTATAGACCCACTTGGTTCCAATAACATTTTGATCTTTGGTTTAACAACGAGTTCCCACACATCATTCCGCACAAACTCATTCAGCTCCTCATGCATGGCATTAATCCAGCTCTCATCCTCTAAAGCCTCTTTCACAGTTTTAGGTTCTGTTGTGGAAACAAAACCAAAGAAGGCGCAAAAGTTTTGCGTGGTAGATCGAGTTCTTACTCCTGTGTCCAAGTCTGACAGAATATTTGTGATGTCAATGCCTGGAGCATTCCTAGCCGTCAAGCGATGAGGTGCCTCCGTTGTCTGTCTTTGAGAAGCATTAGTGTCGATTGGTACAGTCAGAGGCTGTTCTGAGTTCGGAACAGATGGAGGTGATGCTTCAGTTTGAGTCAATTCTTCTTCTGAGTCTCCTCCTGAACTATCATCAAGAGAAGCTATTCCATCTTTAGCCTGAAACAGATCCTCGAGTACTCCTTGACTTGACCTTCCTCCAAAATTGTTCTCATCAAACTTTACATTTGTGGATTCTTCTACCACAAGAGTTCGTTTGTTGAAAACCCGATATGCCTTGCTCTTCATAGCGTAACCAAGGAAAACTCCAATGTCACTCCTCTTATCAAATTTTCCCAATTGATTTTTCCCATTATTATGAATATAACATGTGCAGCAAACACTCTAAGATGTGTAATAGACGGTTTGCGCCCTTTGAACAATAAGGAGTCTTAAGTAATATGGGTCGAATAAGAGCTCTGTTGAGTATATAGCAAGCAGAATTGATAGCTTCCCCCCAAAAGCTAGATGAAAGCCCACTGCTGTTCAGCATAGTACGAGCCATCTCCTGAAGAGTCCTATTCTTACGTTCTACAACACCATTCTGCTGGGGTGTTCTGCAGAGTAAGTATGGGTTATTCCAGTATCAGTACAGAACTGAAATTCTCTGATTAAGGATTCCGTTCCTTGGTCAGTACGTATGCACTTTACCGTACTCTCAGTTTGAGTCTGAAGTTGTAAGATCAGGTTTTTGATCTCATTAAAAGCCTGATCCTTGTGATGAAGCAGTATAATCCAAGTATACCTCGAGAGTCATCGACAACCACCAAAACATCTCTTTCCAGACTTGCTTCGTACTCTCATAGGCCCCATTAGATCCATGTGTAGTAGATCTAGAACTTTAGTGCTACTGACCATACCCTTAGACTTGTGTGAAACATGTGTAAGCTTATTCAAGGCGCAATCTTGACAAATCGTGCTGTGATCAAGTCTCTATCTCTGGTAGTCCATGCACCAAACCTTTTATCCTGAGTTTATTGATTAACCGATGATGTGCATGCCCCAGCCTTCGATGCCACAGCAATGCGTCCTCTTCGTTGACCGTGAGACATGATAAATCACTCTGATCACTAATGTCTACCATGTAGAGATTACCTACTCTACAACCTTGGAGCAAAACTTCCTATGTTGCCTTGTTACGTATCTGAAAACCGTTAGAATCAAACATAACCTCGGATGGACCCTTATCACAAACTTGTGAAACGCTAAGTAGATCATGACTGAGGCCTTCCACTAGACTAACTTTATCAATGCAATGTTCTTTTCCAATTGTGCCAATTCCGATTATTCTACCTTTCCCGTTGTTGCGAAAGTTACTTTACTCCTCGTTGTTCAACTAGAGTATTGAACTTTCCTCTATCACCACTCATATGTCTTGAACAGCCGCTATCCATCAGCCACCAATTGTCGTATTGTGTAGCTGCTAGTGCCTATGAGCAAGTAATGTTTGTTAGTCTTAGGTACCCAAACTTGTCTAACTGTGGTTTTCTTTCGATACGAAGAATTGTCTCTGATTTGGTCAGGTCTAGACTGGGAATAGATTCTGGATGTACGAGGGATATGTCTAGAATTTAAGGCTCTACAAAAACCATACTATGACCATGCTTATGACAAAACTGACAGAAATACTTAGTCCTAGTGTTTGGAGGGCTAGGTGTTTTGCATATGTTTGATGAATTTGATGTTTCTATCCTTTTCTTTCCAATCAACATTTGTGTTAGATCAGCTTTTCCTGTGTACCAAGTTGGGTTCCGATGGGAATATATTTCTTTTTCTCTCAGGATTCCTGACAACTTGTTTGTCAAGGTTTCATTCTCTTTTTTCGAATTTTCACAACCTTTCTGAAGAGACCTAAACTCAGTTTGTGCCCATTCAGGTAAACATTCAATTCTTTCTACCAAGGGTTTTACGAACTTTATTTGAGGAATTTCTTTAACTTGGTTTTCCATGACAGGTTCCTTAGGCACCTCTAATTTAGACAACTTAGATTCAAGCAGTTTAATTTTAACAATAGCAGTAGTTAGTAAGTTAAAGATCTCCTTTTTAGATGAGGAATTGAAAGCACTTTCGATAAGTTCAGGACTTACCTCATCTGCCTCAAGAACCTTCTTCCAGTCTTCACTAGCCATCATACAGAAGTCCTTGTCTGATGCTGCGCTTACTTCTTCTTCCTTCCTCGACCACGCCGTCATGCACACCTCAGCTGTTTCTTCTGTTTCTGAGTCTGTGTCTGAGACGTCTTGCCCCCAAGCTGCAGCTGCTGCTTCTGTAAACTTCTTGACTTTGTCATGAAAATTTTCTTTTGGTTTTAGTGTGCAATCTTTGACCACATGTCCTGGTTTATTGCACCTAAAGCATATAATCTGGTCTTTCTTGAATTTGGTCTTATCAATTCTAGACCCCGACCCTCGCTTTCCTCCGAATATCTTCCTAATTCTTTGGCGATCATGGTAATCTCCTCATCCTCATCAGTGTTTTCACTTTCCTTCTCTTTATCATTTGATACTTTCTTGGCCTTCAGTGCCAGGTCTTTATTCACACCTGGAATTGTCAGTTCCCCTCTCATCTTTCCCTCATATACAGTCAGTTCTGAACCCATCTCTTCAAAAGACAATTTTGACAAATCCTTCATGGCTCCAACAATGTGGCAAAGTTCAGCCAGTCTTTGTCGAGACTATCCAGAAATCTCTCATTCACCACATCATTGTCAAGAGTCACCCCAACAGCCTTGAGCTCACACAAAATCTTGTCGAACCTCTCCAGTGTCTCGATATGGTCTCACCATCTGACATCTTGAAATTATCAAGCTGTCTTTTAAGCTGCTTTCCTTTAGCCTTTTTCACCGAATCAGTTCCCGCATATGCGGTTTTGAGAAATTCCCATACTTCTTTAGCGGTGTGTAATCCCAACACCTTTTGTTGGTCTGAGTCTGACAATGATGACATTATAATCCTTCGTGCTTGTCTGTTCTTACTGATCATCTTGTTGTCGTTTTCACTCCAGCTAGCCTTAGGTTTCTCCTTGGTAACTCCGTTCTCCTCGAACTTGGGTTTTAGGTCGCCATCAGTGACCACGTCCCATAATTGTAGATCGATGGATATCAGTTGATCTTCCATCTGTTCACACCAGCTGGTGTAGTTGAACTTCATCAACTTTGGAGGTTTAACGTTGTAGGAATTCATCTCGATCTACCCTGAAGAAGTTTCTTCGAAGTGAGGGTAACCTTGCTCTGATACCAATTGTAGAATCCTACCGCTAGTGTATAAAGCGTCTTAGTATAGGACTGACGAAGAACAGAGAACACGAATAATAGAAGAACTTAACTAACTTTCACATAAAACACGTATCACACCTGATACAAGTAAAGCACGTACACCCTGCACTTCCTTATGTTCTCACTAGTACTACTACTCAGATCACGTCTAGAAACGACTATCCTTTAACTCCTAGCACCTGAAGTTCTACCCCGTGGATAACTTCAGATTATAAATCCAGATCTATATTACAATTGTTATAAATCGCTTCGCATAACAATCCCTATCGTGTTTCCCGTGTTTCCCACTAGGTTTTTCTCATACGTAAAACCTTGACCTTTAACCCTAGTCTCTCCGCTTATTTTATAGATATCGAGTTATGAAGTTACAAGTCATCGTTGAAGATTTTATTTATCTTTAACAGATAGATAAAATCTTACTTAATATCTTCTATCTTCTTTCTTTGCTTTCTCAGTTTAGGACTAACTGCGTCTTCAGGTATTGGTCTTTTTGTGCTTGTCAGTTTGAAACTGAGTTTGCCGATCAAAATAGCATTAACATCATATGTAACAGACGGGGCAAGATTGCTAAATCCCTCTGTGGATAGTGCTTGAGTCTAGAACTCACACGAGACAGGGCAAAATGATCGACTACCTCAGTATGGGGCGCTACATCAATTTTTTGTGGATTGAATTCAGCCAGTCCATCTAGGGGAACTCTAATATCATAGCAAGCCATGCAGGTGAGATAATCATTTTCTTGCCAGCAACTTCAGTCTTGAATTCAAAGGGAGATACAAATTACATGTTTTGAATGAACGGAAACAGAAATTCGGGGTAATACACAGTCTCAGAATTAAACAATTTATCCCAACCTTGAAAGCGCAAGACATCTCCTAAAGACCCTAAAGATTTATTCTCCAGCCAGTCACAGTCTATCCGCTTACCAGGAACAATGTCCGATTCGAGTAGGGCACGAATGAAGACAGGCTTCTGAGGGTAAGCTCGACTTGGATTTTGTGATCGTTCAAGATTGTAAGCCTTTGCCTTAGCTTTGGACAGAGGTTTGCCCACAGTCTTCTTGCGCTTTGAAGAGCGAGATTGTTGAGCAGGAGAATCTGCGACCTTGCGCTTTGAAGAAGGCGCAGGGGTATGCCCAGTTGTAGATGGCGCTTTCTTGGAGCGATCTCGTAGTCCTCGTCTGGTAGTAGTCGTAGGTGGAGATTGTAGGTCCTCTTCTGTCGGGGTTGCCGAGGAAGCACTGTCACTGAGGATCATTGCTTCAGCATTAGGGTTGGGGGAGTCTACATCGGGAGAGGGTTTTAAGGTAGAATCGGGAACAGGCTGCGAAACTTCTTGATCGGTTGGCTTCTCCATAGCGAGTGGGCGAACATTTTCGTCAACAAGCAGATGTTCGAAGGAATCCATAGCCAGAAGGTACGAGAATCCGAGTTTGGTTCGAGATAGAGAGAGTTGACAGTAAGGAGAATTGCATTTGAAAATCAGAGAGAGTAGTGAGTGAGAGAAAATGAAGAAAGTATATCAAACGTCTTTAGCAACAGTGAGAGATGATACCATTTTCTTCCCTTTTTTTAAAAAAAAATGGAGTGAGGTGAATGTAAGAGACCGTTACTAAACATACTACCTCGGTTCCAGACTGAGTTTCACACAATACAATGTACCACTATAAGTTAAGTAGTTGAGTGTGGTATCCAAGGAGATCAAATAGTACATCTTACCAAATTGAGATAGTTTACTCTCCGTGGTTCATGGATATATGCACATATGTAGTGGCACGCTTGTATTACAGAAAGATTTCCTCCTTTCTTTCACTTTCCATTGAATCGACAAGGGGCAAGAAGTACAATCTTATTCCACTGAACCTTTCATCGCCACAGAATCATACTCACAGTCTGGTTCTTTAAAGCTTCCCCCTTTGGGATTTTTACATGTTACAAACAGGGACTCGACTTTTACTCCTTATCTTTGTAGCAGCGTTGGGTCAGCTTGCCCAGAGCAGTTGCCCTTAGGAAGTTAGGTGATAAGGCACCCTCAAAGACTTAATGGCCAGATAAGAGAGGCCAATTCTGTTTCCTCCTTTTTTTTTGTTTTTTTATTAAAGCGTTGAGTATCAAACTGTGAGTAGCGGAATCTCTTGCCTTGTTCATACCACCAATCTATCCTTCAAATCAAGTTCATTTCATGAATACAAGCATGACACTGTATGTATACTTATGATCCATGTTAAACATCGGAGCGTAAATTTAATTCCCAAAGTATTCAGGCGTATTTCAGTTGTGATCTCATAAGATGAATAGCTACTTGGACAAACACAAAACTAATTAATCACAGAATATGGTAATTGATTATGTAAAGACTCATTAAGAACTGTGATAACAATGTTATGAAACAGATGTAACCATTCCCAACACTTAAAACAAAGAGATGATAAAGAATTAAAACAACCTTTGTTTAAAACTGAAATCGTCAAACTGTTAAAAAAAACTCTCACTTTGTGTCAACCATGCCAATCTCAAACCTAAGTTTCTCGAAGATTTCTCTTGGTAGAGGCTTGGTAAAAATGTCAGCTAACTGCTTTTCTGTTGAACAGTGAAGTAGAATGACGGTACCGTGTTCAACATGATCTCGAATAAAATGATGACGAATATCTATATGTTTAGACCGTGAGTGATGAACATGATTCTTTGTAAGCTCAATGGTACTCGTGTTGTCACAATAGATTGGGACGGGTATAAAAGATAAGCCGTAGTCTTCAAGTTGTCTATATAGCCACAAGATTTGTGCACAACACGCAGCAACAGCTACATATTCAGCCTCAGTTGTGGACAGAGCAACAGACGCTTGTTTCCTTGACGACCATGCTATCAGATTTGATCCAAAGAACTGCACAGTACCCGTGGTGCTCTTTCTATCAGTAAGAGAGCCTCCAAAGTCAGCATCCGTGCATGCAGCTAGAGTAGGCAGTGATTCGGCAGTGTATAATAAGCCAAGTGATGATGTCCCTTGAAGATAACAAAAGATGCATTTCACGGCCTTGACATGTGGTACTTTTGGATGAGCCTGAAACCTTGCACAGAAACAGGCAATTTGCATTATATCTGGTCTACTAGCTGTAAGATAGAGCAGTGAACCAATCATTCCTCTATAAACCGTGGGATCCGTGGACTCTGCGTCAGGCTCCAGACATAGTCTGAGAGTGGTAGACATTGGCGTAAGCATCGGCTTGCTCTCATGGAATTTATATTTGGTTAACAGCTCAAGTGTGTATTTTGTCTGACTGATGAACGTTTCATCTGTTGTCTGCCTAATTTGGAGTCCTAGAAAGAAGGTGAGCTCACCCATGTTACTCATTTGAAATTCTTTGGTCATCATAGAAGTAAAACCTTGTGTCGGACTGGAACTGGTAGAGCCAAACACAATATCATCTACATAGATCTATAACAGCTTGTCTGCCCCGTTTTCTTTGATGAACAACGTGCGATCCACCTTTCCCCGTACAAAATTTTGTTGTAGAAGAAAGGATGTTAGCCGCTCATACCAGGCCCTTGGTGCTTGCTTAAGACCATACAGGGCTTTCTTCAATCGAAACACATAATCAGGTTTCTCTGGATCAACAAAACCGGGAGGCTGAGAAACGTATACTTCTTCTTTGAGATTTCCATTTAAGAACGCACACTTCACATCCATTTGATAAAGAGTGAATTTATGTAATGTAGCAAAGGCAATGAGAAGTCGGATAGCCTCAAGACGAGCAACTGGAGCATAGGTCTCATCAAAATCCAAACCTTCTTGTTGATTGTAACCTTTTGCTACCAGTCGTGCTTTGTTCCTGGAAATGTGTCCTTCTGAATCAAGCTTATTCCTATAGACCCACTTGGTTCCAATAATGTTTTGATCTTTTGGTTTAACGACAAGTTCCCACACATTATTTCGTACAAACTCATTCAGCTCCTCATGCATGGCATTAATCCAGCTCTCATCCTCCAATGCTTCTTTCACAGTTTTCGGTTCTGTTGTGGAAACAAAACCAAAGAAGGGGCAGAAGATTTACGTGGTAGATCGAGTTCTTACTCCTGTGTTCAAGTCTGACAGAATATTGGTAATTTCTATACCCGGAGCATTCCCAGCCGTCAAGCGATGAGGTGCCTCTGTTGTCCGTCTTTGAGAAGCATTAGTGTCGGTTGGTACCGTCGGGAGCTGTTCTGAGTTCTGAACTGATGGAGGTGGTGTCTCGGTTTGAGTCAATTCTTCCTCTGAGTTTGCTCCCAAACTATCATCAAGGGATACAACTCCATCCTTAGCCTGAAACAGATCCTCTATTACACCTTGACTTGACCTTCCTCCAAAATTGTTCTCATCAAACTTAACATTTGTGGATTCTACTACCACAAGAGTTTGTTTGTTGAAAACCCGATATGCCTTGCTCTTAATAGCGTAACCAAGGAAAACTCCAATGTCACTCCTCTTGTCAAACTTTCCCAATTGATTTTTCCCATTATTATGAATATAACATGTGCAGCCAAACACTCTAAGGTGTGTAATAGAAGGTTTACGACCTTTGAACAATTCGTAAGGAGTCTTGAGCAATATGGGTCGAATAAGAGCACTGTTGAGTATATAGCAAGCGGTATTGATAGCTTCTCCCCAAAAGCTAGATGAAAGCCCACTGCTGTTCAGCATAGTACGTGCCATCTCCTGAGGAGTCCTATTCTTACGTTCTACAACACCATTTTGCTGGGGTGTTCTGACTGCAGAGTGAGTGTGGGTTATTCCAGTATCAGTACAGAACTGAGACATTCTCTGATTAAGGAATTCCGTTCCTTGGTCAGTGCGTATGCACTTTACCTTACTCTCAGTTTGAGTCTGAAGTTGTAAGATCAGGTTTTTGATTTCATTAAAAGCCTGATCCTTATGATGAAGCAGAATAGTCCAAGTATACCTTGAGTAATCATCAACAACCACCAAAATGTATCTCTTTCCAGACTTGCTTCGTACTCTCATAGGCCCCATTAAATCCACGTGTAGTAGGTCTAGAATTGTAGTGCTACTGACCACACCCTTAGATTTGTGTGAAACGTGTGTGAGCTTGTTCAAAGCGCAATCTTGACAAATCATGATGTGATCAAGTCTCTTCTCTGGTAGTCCATTTACTAAACTTCTCATCCTGAGTTTATTGATTAACCGATGATGTGCATGCCCCAGCCTTCGATGCCACAGCAACGCATCCTCTTCGTTGACCGTGAGACATGATAGATCACTCTGATTACTAACATCTACCATGTAGAGATTACCTACTCTACAACCTTGGAGCAAAACTTCCTGTGTTGCCTTGTTACGTATCTGAAAACCTTTAGAATCAAACACAACCTCGGATGGACCCTTATCACAAACTTGTGAAACACTAAGTAGATCATGACTGAGGCCTTCCACAAGAATAACTTTATCAATGCAATGTTCTTTTCCAATCATGCCAATTCCGATTATTCTACCTTTCCCGTTGTTGCTGAAAGTTACTTTTCCTCCTCGTTGTTCAACAAGAGTGTTGAACTTCCCTCTATCACCACTCATATGTCTTGAGCAGCCACTATCCATCAGCCACCAATTGTCGTATTGTGTAGTTGTTAGTGCCTACGAGCAAGCAGTTACTTGTTAGTCTTAGGTACCCAAACTTGTCTGATTATGGTTTTCTTTCGATACGAGGAATTGTCTCTGATTTGGTCAGTTCTAGCCTGAGAATAGATTCTGGATGTACGAGTGATACGTCTAGAATTTAAAGCTCCACAGAAGCCTATACTATGACCATGCTTATGACAAAACTGACATAAGTACTTAGTCCTAGTGTTTTAAGGACTAGGAGTTTTGCATATGTTTAATGAATCTGATGTTTCTATCCTCTTCTTTCCAATCAACATTTGTGTTAGATCGGCTTTTCCTGTGTACCAGACTGGATTCCGATGGGATATATTTCTTTTTCTCTCAAGATTCCTGACAACTTGTTTGTCAAAGTCTCATTTTCTCTTTTCGAATTTTCACAACCTTCCTGAAGAGACCTAAACTCAGTTTGTGCCCATTCAGGTAAACACTCAATTCTTTCTACCAAGGGTTTTATGAACTTTATTTGAGGAATATTTTTAACTTGGTTTTCCATGATAGGTTCCTTAGGCACCTCTAATTTAGACAACTTAGATTCAAGCAGTTTAATTTTAACAACAGCAGTAGTTAGCAAGTTAAAGATCTCTTTCTTAGACAAGGAATTGAAAGCACTTTCGATGAGTTCAGGACTTACCTCATATGCCTCAAGAACCTTCTTCCAGTCTTCACTATCCATCATGCAAAAGTCTTTGTCTGATGTTGCGCTTACGTCTTCATCTTCTTCAACCACAGCCGTCATACATACCTCGGCTGTTTCTTCTGTTTCTGAGTCTGTATCTGAGACGTCTTGCCCCCATGCTGCAGCTGCTGCTTCTGTAAATTTCTTGACTTTGTCATGGAAATTTTCCTTCGGTTTTAGTGTGCAATCCTTGACCACATGTCCTGGTTTATTACACCTAAAGCATATAATCTGGTCTTTCTTGAATTTGGTTTTATCAAACCTAGATCCCGACCCTCGCTTTCCTCCGAAAATTTACCTAATTCTGTTGGCGATCATGGTAATCTCCTCATCCTCATTCGTATTCTCACTTTCCTTCTCTTTTTCATTTGAAACTTTCTTGGCTTTCAGTGCCAGGTCCTTGTTCACACCTAGAATTGCTAGTTCCCCTCTCATCTTTCCCTCGTAAACGGTCAGTTCTGAACCCATCTCCTCAAAGGACAATTTTGACAAATCCTTTGTGGTCTCCAACAATGTGGCGAAGTTCAGCCAGTCTTTATCGAGACTATCTAGAAATCTCTCATTCACCACATCATTGTCAAGAACTACCCCGACAGCCTTGAGCTCGCATAGAATCTTGTCAAACCTCTCTAGTGTCTCAGATATAGTCTCACCGTCTGACATCTTGAAGTTATCAAGCTGTCTTTTAAGCTGCTTTCCTTTAGCCTTCTTAACCGAATCAGTTCCAGCATATGCGGTTTTAAGGAATTCCCATACCTCTTTAGCGGTGCGCAATCCCAACACCTTTTGTTGGTCTGAGTCTGACAACGATGACATTATGATCCTTCGTGCTTGTCTGTTCTTACTGATCATCTTGTTGTCGTTTTCACTCCAGCTAGCCTTAGGTTTCTCCTTGGTAACTCCGTTCTCCTCGAACTTGGGTTTTAGGTCGCCATCAGTGACTACGTCCCATAATTGTAGATCGATGGATATCAGTTGATCTTCCATCTGTTCACACCAGCTGGTGTAGTTGAACTTCGTCAACTTTGGAGGTTTGACGCTGTAGGAATTCATCTCGATCTATCCTGAAGAAGTTTCTTCGAAGTGAGGGTAACCTTGCTCTGATACCAATTGAAGAATCCTACCGTTTGCGCTTTAGTATAAGACTGACGAAGAACAGAGAACGGGAATAACCGAAGAACTTAATTGACTTTCACATAAAACACGTATCACACTTGATACAAGTAAAACACGTACAACCTGCACTTCCTTATGTTCTCACGAGTACAATTACTCAGATCACGTTTAGAAACATCTATCCCTTAACTCCTAGCTCCTGAAGTTCTACCCCGTGGATAACTTCAGATAATAAACCCAGACTGATGTAACAATACTGTTAATTGCTTCACATTAGACTCTCTCTTTTGTTTCCCGTGTTTCCCTCTCGTCTTTTCTGATTCTTAAAACCTTAACCTTTAACCCTAGTATTACGACCTGTTTTATAGATATCGAGTTTCGAATTACAAGTCATAGTCGAAGATTTTATTTATCTTTAACAGATAGATAAAATCTTACTTAATATCTTTTATCTTCTTTCTTTGCTCTCTCGGTTTAGGACTGACCGCGTCTTCTGGTATTGGTCTTTTTGTACCTGTCAGTATGAAACTGAGTTTGCCGATCAAAATAACATTAACAAAGTTATGTGGCTAAAATGTAAATTTTGAAAAGATTGGTATGCTAAATATAAAAGCCGAGAGTTTAAGATTAATTTGGTATAATTATGGTATAATATAAGGTAGGAATTAATATTATGAATTTTGGTGGATTTAAATAAGTGTTTAAGTGTTAAAATAGCACTTTATAAAGTTTTGGGGCTATTTTGTAATTATTGGAAAGTTTAGAAATATAACCGAGAGTACATATAAATTTATGGGTATATTAAAGTATTAATTGTGAAATTAAGTCTTGGTCAAAGTGTTGACCAAAAACTTTGGATTAAAATGATTTATGACATAAAATATTAAGTTTATAAAAGTTATGGGGTGAATATGTAATTTATAGAAATTGATATGTAAAACCGAATTGGACAAGGGGTGGAAATGTAATTTATAAAAATATATGACCCATTTCGGTTATTTAAGAAAATTAAATATTAAAAGTATAGTTTATAAGTTAATATGTAACTTATATAAAGTTTGGGGTTAAATTGTAAATATAGGAAAATATAAGTGGAAACCGAAAGTTTGAGGAATTTATTTGTAATTTATAAAGATTAGTATATTCATTTTATAAATACCGAAAGTTAAGTGGTCATTTGGTGAATTATAAGTTATATGGTTGTTTGGTAATTTATAAAAGTTGTTGGGTACAAAATATAGATATCGAATTATTATGATTGGTTTTGTAATTTAATAAAGAAAGGAATTAAAATTAAGTAATATGGTATATCACGAAGTATAATATAAAGTTTATAAAGTAATTGTGGTTATAATAAAAATAACCAAAGGATATAATATAAAGAATAAGTGGGAACAATTATGAGTATATGATTAAAGAAATAGAAATATACTATAAGGTAGAAATTCATTATCACATGTGTGGTTCCATGAAATAATGAACTGCTGAACTAACTAGAGCCAATGTAAAATAACAGGGAGAAATAAAGAACATACGGGGTTAGTATGCTACAAGTATAAGTTCTACAGTGACAGTACTGTAATATTTAGTGGACAGTTGTATTAATATTACCCGGTATTGTATGTATATATAACAGCATACGGGAAGGAATTATTGAACGTGAAATTGTCAAGCTAGCAGTTACTCGGTGAACGGTATGTTAATTGTGTGGTCTGAATGTCCTAAGGTCCAGACGTTGTGTGTTTAATTGTTAAGAGCGATATCTGTGATTTATGTATATGATATTGTATATTGTATTGCTCGACACTATTGCGTTTTATTTTACGCGAACGTCTTATGACTGGAAGTTTATATATCTAAATTGGAACAAGACTAACTAACCTTTAGGTATTATTGAATGTAACTGATGGTCAACTGTCAAAGTCTTAACTCAAGGATTGGTTATTGTACCACTGACTAAAGGGCTAACTTATAAAGAGAGGAATCCAGACTGTTTCGACTTTCTGGTTGCGCATCGTGATCACTACGAGAGACTTCAATGGGGAGTCACTCAAGGGAATCCATTGTCCACATTCGACGATGGCGGAGGGCACTACCGTTGGTGCACAGGTTCGACCGGATCGGTCAAATATTTATCCAGGGCCATAAGGTCAGCTGGTAACGGTTCCATTGGAACCCAGGGGACTACTGTCCATTATTAAGATATTAAGGGCTGTCTTAACATGACGCCTGAGGTGGAATTTATCTGGAAAAATTTAAGTGGTTGGTTAAAAGGATAAGGGTCTTGTGACCTACTAACAAGTACAGTTAATTAATACGCGTATCTTGTTTGGTTATTGTTGTGGATTATTGGTGTGTGATTATCTGGTTGTTGTTTATTATTGTGATGATATTGACAGGTGAACTATTGTGTGTTTATTTAACGTTACAGTTATTACTATTGTTGTAAAATGGATTATTATGTAATGAATCTAATATCAAGATGGCTAAACGACTTAAGGCATCTAGATGACTTAGGACTACATTTAGCATACCAGCATTTCGATTGCGGAGCCCTTCAATGGGCAAAACATTTCAGGTTACTGAAGAAGACACAAGCCGGAGTGCGGGGAAACAGGGTAGCTGATGTGTTTTAATAAACACTTGTAATTTTATTACGTTCTGTATTTTTGGAGTTCATTGTAATTCATTTAGTTGCTCAGTTTGGTTTTGGTTTGTAATATTAAGAGTGCTCAGTATCTTGTTCATCACAGCGTGAGGAGTGGAGTTGTTGGAAGGAGTAAGGATGCCTTGTTGCTCACAAGGGTGAGTAACGGCGTGTAACACCAAGGATAAATAGTTTTATTTTCCGCTGCGAACATTATTTATTATGCTACGACGTGTGATGTTATTATAGGTTTAGGATTAGGGGTATTACAGATGGATCTTCGCACCCATGACCCCTTTACTACCAATTGTTGACTCTTGATCTCGTAGCTGAACAACGGGAAATCTTGTTTAACTAACGACCGAACCTTGATCTACTAGTCCTAACCAAATATGGAAAAATAATTCATGACCCTTTAAACCCAAGATGAGCCGAATCTTACTTAGTTATTTTAACCTTCACAACCAGTTAGGATTAACCTCACTAAGTACCATTAAGCACAAGTTCCCCCTAAGTTACAATGAAATCTATCTCAGAACCACTAATGATAAATTACATTGGTTTAGCCCTCACAATTTAGGTTTCTATCTCAGAAAACCCTTATGTTGATAGAAACCCACATTAATGCCTGAATATTAATCGGCAACCTAGAATCTATCTCAAGGCCTAATATCGACAAATTTAGAGCAACTAACTAATTCCAACACATAGATTACAAATTGGGTAAAACCCTAAACAAATCCCCAAATCATGAGTGACAAGTTTAAGAGTCATAAATACTCAATAGTTATTAATCATTAAGCACAAAGACTATAATAAAGCATAAACACAAGTTCAAGATTCAACAATGGAGTTTTAGGGATTTTAGGGCAAAATCTTCCTCCCAAACTACACGGGATGTTAAGCCTTCATTAGAGCATAAATGAGAGAGTTGGGAGAAGAATTAGCCATGAATAAGGTTGGAGAAGAGCTTCAATGGTGAGGGGGATCTTCCTCTTCTCTTCCTTCTTATTCTTTTCTCCTTCTTCTTCCTCTCTTCTTTTCTTCTTTTTTGCGCTGCTCTGGTGTGCAAGGCTCGAGTCCCCCCTCTCTCTTTCTTTTTCTCCTTTAAAAATGCAGATCTGGGTAAAATTCCCCACAGGGACGGTCGCCCTGGGGCAGTCCGGACCAGAACAGACAATACGTGAGCAAACTCAACCTGACTGCCCCATAGGGGCGGACAGTAGGGGCGGTCCAGGCCAGAGGCAATTTAGGCCCCCGGAACGAGTGTTTTCGTGGGGTGGTCGGCTGGAGAGGTCTGTGACAGAGAAGAAATAACTGCTCTATCTTCTTCGTTATAGCTCCGATATTGGATCCGTTTGCGCCCACGTGTTTGTCTCTTCGTCTACTTTATTCCTAGCTATGTTATTCCTTCTGTTTCAATAATAATTGTGTAAAACACCAATCAAACACAAAACTAGAGGAAAACTAGCTAGAGTGGAGAAATGAGCATGAAAGTGTTGATAAAACATATGAAATACACCCCTAAAACATGCTCATTTGGACACTCATCAACCTCTCGTGTCACTTATCTACTGGTTGATCTCCTCATTAACTCTCACCCCGTGATTTACCACACTCGGGGTCATCTAAGGGATCTATCCAAACATAACACAATAAACTATCACAAATAACAATGTTAAACAAACGGTAGATAACTGATTATTAAATGGTCGTTACAATTACCTAACCAGTAACAACAATAAAACTAGCTGGCCATGGTAATACATCTGTATTTTCTTTAATTAGTGTACATTCGTTATTAACAACCATCAGAAGGAAAACATTTTCATATCCTTCGAGAATAAGGTCAAAGCTTAAACAAGCGTAGAAGATAGAAAAACGTTGGAAATTAATCAAATTATGTGGCCTCAAATTATGTCGTTGTAGTATAGTGGTGAGTATTCCCGCCTGTCACGCGGGTGACCCGGGTTCGATCCCCGGCAACGGCGCCAAAAACTTGTTGGGATAAAACTACACTATAATAAATATAGATTTATAGCAAACTAATAGGCAAGTGCACCTATTCGGAATAGTATAACAAGTGTCGTATCCACAGAGAGATTGTTAAATTATCCTAGTCTTGGTAGTTAATTAAAAACTGTAAAAAGGGGTTTAGCCGGAGGCAAGCTTGATTTGTTGTTGGATTAGTACAGAAATAATAAAAACAGTAAAAACAGGTGAATTAAGTGATGTGGATGGAAAAAGGTATCCTAGGATAGCGGGGGAATTGCCTAAATTACTTAAACAGATTTATAACCACGTCTCAAATATTTATTGTCTATTAGAGTTAATAATTGTCAGTTACGAACTCTTAATAATAGCCTTAATATTTTCCTGCTCAATCCGGAGTGTAAATATCAAGATTAATTCCTTTGTGGTACTTAGACTATCTCAAAATCATATGTTGATAGTTACCATAAAAATGCAGTATTTTGTCAGAATAAGCATTTAAAATATTAGTTGAAAGGAATTAAAACAAGTTAACAAGTGAGACAGGTAATAAATATTGATTACGTAATATTAGGAACAAACCCCCATCCTAGGATACAAAAGAAAATTACTCAGACATTAACGGGGATAAGAAGATAGCACAGACAGATTTTGACATTATTTCAGAGGAAGAACTGGTCTGCTCTCGCTCTCACTGCTGCTGCCTCTTTTCTCTCTTTGTAAAATACTGCTTCTGTTTGAGTACGTACGTGAGTAAATGTGGTGAAGTGGTGAAATAAATAAAAGATGGAGAATTATGGTGTTACGGGATGAATTGAATGGAAGAGAATTGAGTGTGGTGAGCGTGGTTTGATTTTCTGGTTTTCTCCGTACGTTTGTTTAAGGTTGCAGTAGCTGAGTTTATATAGAGGAAGGGAAAAGGCAGATGCGTAAGAGTTGATTGCAGGTTGATTGCTCTCTGATTGCTTCATTAATTGCAGGGGACAGAGAGCTGAAACGCGTGAGAGAATTAAGGTAGGCGGAGTAGATGGATATGGCAAGTTGCAGACAGTCGGCGCGAAGAAGAAAACTGTTCGCGACTGATTTTTAGTCACGTCCGCTTTGCCGTCCGCCTAGCTAGACGCGGACACAAGTGCGGTGCGGTCTCTCCGTGTGTTGTCCGCCTCAGCGTCCGCGTTATTTCATGCGGACAAGACTATACATGCGCGCGCGGTCTCCTCCCTTGTCCGCCTAGGCGTCCGCCCAATATGGGGCGGTTCTCCATGCGGTTGCCATGTAGTGGTGTCCGCACTCACGTCCGCGTGAGTTCATGCGGTTGCATGTGTGGACACGAGTTGTTGACTTACTTTCTTCTACGAACTTTGACCGGCTCTAGATTCTTCGTTTGGACTCCGTTTTCTGAGCCGTTTGCGTCTATGCGTCCGTCTCTTCGTCTACTTTACTTTCAGCTTGGTTTTCCTCATGTTTAAACAATAAATTTGTGAGATAATAATAAAACATAAACTAGAGGAAAAACTAACCGAAGTGGAGAAATGAGCAAGAAAGTGTTAATATAATATATGAAATACACCTATAAAACATGCTCATTTGGACACTTATCACCACTTTATCAACTCTGGTTAACCAAAGGACTTCCTTCTCGAGTCCTTATAAATATGGTAGTACACCAAAATGCTTTACGTTTTGTTCGTAGACAGCTATAACTATAACACCTCGAGTTTCAATCAATATTTAAAGTTTGCTAACTAACATATAAATTAAACTTCCATTAAAATATCAAACCTAGATGGCAAGCATTATAAGTAAGTACTATGGCTTACAATAACATATAAAACAACTTAGAAAATTTGACTTTTTTTTGTTTCTACTAGACCATATGTGATAGATACAACTTCCCACCGCTATTGTATGAAGTTTAAACACTAGGCAGTTCTTCTTGTTGGACCCCCAAAAATTCATCATACCATCATCAAGATCAATTGGGACCACCAAATTCAACCACGTCAGCACAAAATCTAGAAAACTATGACTGAACTTGCATATGAAGAAGAGATGACTTTGTGACTCCAGTTCATTACAAAACAAGTATTTTGGGTCCAAACCCATATTCATTTTGATCAATCTATTCTTGATGGCTAATATTTTGTGAAGGTAAACCCATCAAATAAAAGAAGAGTGGGAGATTTGACCATTTGTGTCAGATAACATCTTCCCATCCCTTACGAGTTGTACGTTAACAAAACTGATCATAAAGATTAGGGTGTGTTCGGACTTATTTGTCCATCATTTTTCAGTAAAAGTAGCATTAAACTACTTGACAAGTGTACTACAGATTAGGGTGCGTTCAGACTTACTTGTTCGTTAGTTAACAAATGTTAACTTGACAAGTGTATTATATAGTTAATCATATACCAATTAAAAATTGACATTTGTCGATCACTTTTCAGCAAAAGTAGCATTAAGCTACTGCATGGGCAAACGACCCATATCGAACACGCCCTAAAGAAAGGAAAAATCTTATCAACAATCAGCTTTAAAAAGTCTCTTTTTATCCCAAATCTACAATTTCATCCCTTACACTCAATAGTCTAGTCCAACACCAAGAATGAGTGAACTTTCTTTTGACTTCTAATTGAAATTATATCTATTTGAGAATATGATGTGAAACTTTAATCAATTTAGAGTATCAACTATTGTTTACTAAAGTCTATATTTACTAAAGACTAATTCAACTGGTCATATAACTCCTAAAATTTGGCCATCAATAATCAGCTGATGTTACGGGTATTCAATAGCAACGGTCATTCTTCCTTACCGAACGTGTTCACTCTAGTTAAACAAGTCGAAAGATTGATGTTAAAATGGCCGTATGAGTTCAGTTGGCTCCGGCATGGCTCTGTTCATGGCTCAGACAATCGTAAAGCTAGAGGTATGGAGATATTTACTTGGCTCAACCAAAATTGTGGAGGTCTATACTCCTTAAGTTATTTCTTTTGATCAAATACTTAAAGTTATGAACAAGTCTAATAATCTCAGCTTGGTCACTATCCAGTATCAAAGTTAGTTTTACCTTGGGTTATATACCCTACAAGAACAAGGTGCTCATGGATGATACGAGTTTTAAACTCTACAGGGTTATGTTTTTCTTTTGTCCTTTTAGTTTATCATCTATGTTTACGTGTTAGTATTATGTTATTGTGCCTTTGAGAATTGTTCAACAAGAGGAAAAGAGATAGTGCGGTCTTTTGCTCGCTGAACTCGTATGCTCAATCGTTTTTTCATTTTGCTTAGTCAGAATTAAAAAAAAAAAGTTTACGACTTTATCCTTCCCTCAAAATGTTTTAATAATTATATTATTTACCCAAAACTTGTGACATATTATGAGGAGCCCCAATTTTCATTATATAAGGAGGGTTAATACGTTATGAAATCATTTATCTTCGACGAGCACGCAGATGATGTTAACACCGAGGAGAACTTACGAGGGGCCCATTTTGCGGTACTTTGTTTTTGACAATTTAGGTACTAATGTAGAACATAATTTGATAAAAAAACTGTCCAAAAAAACAAAAAATAATGCCCGAGTAACAGACGCAGACACCGTGTAACACCCCCGAATAAATGTCCAATAGTACAAAGTCAAGCTCCTAGTCATATTACATAATAACTACGCAGCGGATTCTCGATATCATCCGGGTGCTACAGATGCCAACCACCCACGTGGTTGACAGACCACCTCACTAATACTAGTTACGGTCTGCATGACTGGAATCAGCTCTCCACCAAAACTCATATATAATACAAGGTACAATTCCAGAAACCGAGTGTCTACAATACAGTTACTAAATCATAAACCGAAAAGTACAACCCGGTTTAGTAACAACCTATACACTAACATACTATTCCAAACTCAGAAGTCCTGCCCAGATAGACTACCCCATGATAGCCATCCCGCCTACGCTCCGTTCGTCCGGCATAATACCTGTAAAATTTGGTTTGGGAAGGACTCAGCAAACTACGCTGAGTATGAACGTGTGTAGCCCGCATGTTACCGGGCCACACGACTACTTGTCGAATATTATTAAGTCAATTTACATGCTATAATAAAGCAGTAAGGACACACAGTACATCATAGTATCATACAACCACACTTAAGGTAGTAACACATTAGCAACAACAACCAAGCACAACGAGCTGCTAGTATCACAACAGCAATCATGTACATAATAAAAGTGTGCATAGGTATGTAATACCCATGATCCTCACTATGGGCTCGTACGAGCGTTGTGTGTTTTCATTTCTTTTCTCTTGTTCTCATAATATGTATTTTCTTTCTCTTCCTTTGCACCAGGTCGGGGGTATAGTTTAGATCCCTGACCATATCAAGTAGGTGCCAATCTTTCCTTGTTTCTTAAATGGTTACTTGTGAATTCTCTTATCACCACAATTTGGAGTACGTCCTGTCCATAGCTAATCCTCCATTCCCGGATAGCTCTTTCTCTCTCTGTTGTTTCTAAATGTTACTGGTCATTGCCCCGGATACCAAGGGTCCGTCTCCCTATTCCTTTTCCATGTTACTAGCCTCTGCTCCGGATTCAAAGGGTCCGTCTCCCTATTCCTTCTCAATGTTACTAGCCTCTGCTCCGGATTCTAAGGGTCCGTCTCCCTATTCCTTCTCAATGTTACTAGCCTCTGCTCCGGATTCTAAGGGTCCGTCTCCCTATTCATTCTCAATGTTACTAGCCTTTGCTCCGGATTCAAAGGGTCCGTCTCCCTATTCCTTCTCAATGTTACTAGCCTCTGCTCCGGATTCTAAGGGTCTGTCTCCCTATTCATTCTCAATGTTACTAGCCTTTGCTCCGGATTCAAAGGGTCCGTCTCCCTATTCCTTCTCAATGTTATGGTCTTTACCCCGGATACAAAGGGTCCGTCTCCCTATTCATTCTCAATGTTACTGGCTTATCATCATCTTTGATAACTCGACACCATAGTGGGTGTCTTTAGAGGTCCTCTATAGTTAAGAGGGGTTTTCTCTTTGTATAGTTCTTTTGTTTTGTCTACGTGGTTCGTCATGTCTCACCAAGGAGACTTGCTCTTCATTATGATTAATGAATAGACACCATAGTGGGTGTCATGGTAGTCCTCAATGGTTTAGAGAGGAGTTCCCCTTATTGAGTTTTCTTGTTTTCATAGTTCGTAGTAGTTCGTCTCAAGTTCCATAAACGAGAAAGGGACTAAACTACTGTGTGCGCGCAATGATATACACAATGATATAGAAATCACACAACATGATAAACAAGCAATCCAATTTCATGCTTTGATCTTAAAGTCTTTTCACACATAGCACACAACACACAAGCCGTGTAACACGGCAACATACGAACCACACATGTCCATACCTGGATCAGAAGTAAGTGTCGTCCCACACACGGGTTCCTGGTTGGCGTTCGTTACGACCCTATCGTTATTAAAACAACATGTCAGTTTATGATTTCATGTGCCGATCCTTGTGACGTTTTCCTAGTTTATCCCATTTTATCGGGAGTTGTTCCCTAGGTGCATTTTCGAATGTTCAACATATACTATTCCCTTAGGAACTTCCTAAGTATCAACCTTGGACTTAATCAAACCCTGGGACGGTTTATATCGTCGGGTTGCTTGTTAACTAAGTCCTTCCCCTAGCTAACGTTTTAAGGTATCCTGAACACCAACATGTAACAAGTTTAACTAAGGTGGATTTTAGTTCCCCTAAGATGTATTCCCTCCTTAGATAAGTGAGTTAGTAATGTCTTAATCTTACTATCATGACAACATAGTCTTAAAAATACCCTCATAGCCTGTTTGTACAGAAGCCACAAAGTTTATAAAACTGTAACATAATCTCGGTGTTTAATCTCACTTAACCTCTTCTTATAGAAACCTATCTTTAATTTCTCCCCCCAAGTGTATTCCCCACTTCATAGTCATGTTAGCTGTGTTTTAAGCTCATTATCAGGCCAAATAAACTCTCTTAATATCCTGTAATTCAGTTATACTGAAACAACTCATCATCGAAAACTGAAACAGAATTTGTATGTTTCTTTCTCACTCCTTCCTTTAGTTAGCAGTTATCTGACTTCCCAAGCTTCCAAATGAGTATACCAACTTACTTCACCCTTTTAGCAATGTCTTAAATTCAAAACAACCCAGAATCACCCTGATAACTCTACTGAAACACCAATATACTGAAACGAAGAACAGCAGAAACTGAGGTTTGGACTTCTGCACTCCCTTACTTCCATCCCCCTTTAAAGTGTGCTAACTGGTTTTCTCTAGCCTTCCCAAGTCATCTACACTTATTCTATTGTGTTAGTAAGGTCCTAAGTTGATTATCCAACCAATAAAATTCTTATATAACCTCTGAAAAGTTAATATACAGAAACTGTTAAGTATGCAAAACTGAAGCTTGGACTCATATATATTTTTCTTCTTTCTGTTTCATTCATTGGTTTTGGTATCTACTTCCCCCATGTTATCTAACTACTTAGTTACCCTTTTTAATGTAGTAACCCTCAACCCACACAAGGCGTATACCCCTGAAAAGTTAGTAGACAGAAACACAAGAAAGTCCCAGAAACTAAACTGAAACCTCACAACCTGATAACTTCTCTTCTATCTTTTCTTCTGTTTGTTAACGGTTTTGGGTTTCTTTTTTTTTTGTTCTTTCAGTTTAGTGTTTAATCATGACTCTACCCTCACAAGTAGACCCAAGGCAGTCTGCTGTGACTACTGGAACGCCTTAAACTGGAGTAAATTGAAGAATTGAAAATCAGGTTACTGCACTTCATTATACTGAAGTTGAAACATATCAGAACTGAAAGAAACAGAAATTCTTGAACTGATGCATTCCTTTTCTATTGATTATTAATCTGGTTCCTCAGTTTCTTTTCCTAAACTAATATGCTTCCTAGGCAGATGTCTTAGTATGATTCTATCCTCAAAACAACCCAAGGCAGCAGGGAAACCTCTCTGATAAGTTCTTTACATACCATCTGTCACACTGAAGAAAAACCAAACTGTAGCCGGTACTTTCTTTTTTTTTTCCTGCTTCCGTTTTAGTATACCAACTGTTTCTCTAACACTACCAGGTTGCTTACTACTTAGATAAGTTAATTACCCAGCTTTTGAATTCAAGAAAAACAGACCGGAAGTCACCTAGACAAATTCTCTAGAACTCCTTACACAGATCAAGAATCTGTGGAGACTGTGACAAAATCTTATATAGATTTGTTTTCCTGTTGGTGTCTTAAATTTAGAGGTAGCTCACTACTCTAATCTTAGCTGTTTAGTAAATCTTGATACAGGTTTGCCTCTCAGAACAGACCCTAAACAACATCACCAAAGCTACTAACACATCCTAGTACTAACTACAACTGAAACAGAAAACAGAAACACCCATCTGAAATTTTCTATTCCATTTCTCCTCTCTGTTTCATCTCTGGTTGCTCACGCATCAGATTTTCCCACTACTCCCCCATTTATAGTTCACTTAGTTACGGGTTCTGTTAAAATTTTAAACCCCAACAACTTGGTTAGTGTTACAGAAACATCCTAGGACTAACTGGACAATCACTGAAAACTGAACTCAAACTGGTGTTTTCCCTTCTATTTTTTTGTTCTTAATCTGATCGCCAGTTTCTTGTGAGTTGCTCACCCATTTAGTCAGGTGTGTTATCCAGCTTTAGAACTTGGGAACAGGCCCAACGTAACAAGGCTACACTTCTAACACTTCTTACATAGAACTGAACAGAACTGCAACCGTGAAAACACCAACTGGTAACCCCTTCTATCTCTTTTCTCCCTGTTACTTATTTCTGTTTTGATATGTTGTCTGATTTTCCCTAGACTGTCTAGCTGTTTAGTTACATATCTTAGTACAGTGTTGACTTGTTTTTCTCTAGCATTCTCAGTCTAGAAATTCTTAGTCATATGTGTTAGTGGGTTGCTAAGCTTAAACTCCAGCTAACAACACCTTTAACTGCTTCTGAAAAACGGTTTCACCAAGGTATAATTTGCCGATTTGGACCAACTACTGCTCTAGTCTTCCCTAGCTGCTTGTACAGGATTTCTCTGAGCCCAGTTAACAGGTTGTGTAACTCTATAGTAGCTGGCACTTAGTCACTTAATGCAATATCATAGGCCTAAGCTAGAACATGTCTAAATCTCAGTTAACTCAGAGCATCACTCGATCCTCACTGAATCTGTCAGTTAATTGTTATGGTGCAGAAATTCCTGATTGTTCAGGTGTTTTTACAGTGTAGAGACTGCAGGGTTATTGTGCTGTATTTGTTGCAAATCAAACAACTCAAGCTTTTCAGACACAGAACACATATCACTCAGCCATGCTGCTAAGATTTCCACTCCGGAACAGCACACTTCAGTACGTTGCTTACCCAGTTTTTTTCTTCTATTGTTTCCTGGTGACTCTTGGGCAGGGTTTAATATTTCTAAACTAGATGTTTGGACCACTGTTTTTTTTTCTTATTTGCCAGTATGTCTACCTCACAACAGATAGCATTTTCCAGCTTGTGTTTACCAGGCTAGTCAATTGATTTCGTACAGAGCTTTACACCATGACAAGCATGGTCTTAAGTACTAGTTTAGGTTACAGTAATACCGAAAGGATAGTCTCTAACTCTAGACAAGCATATGGGTTTGAGGCGTTTTACCTTAGAAGATCTTTCAAAGGTGATTTGCAACTGAGTGTTGCTCTAGAAGATCTACACTTTGGAGCAGCCGCATATCATTTTCAGGCAGAACAACTGAAAGGGAATGAGTAAGTAGGATGATGTCTTTCACAGCACAAGATAGAACAGAAATGAGGCTGAAACAACCAGAGATTTGTTTTGAGGAGCTTTACCTTGTGATTGTTATTCAGGTGGGTTTTGGAGCTAGTTTCCTGGATACTTCTGGTGCACTCTCTTGACGGGTTTTACCAAAGAGGTTCATGCATGAGGAAGGTTAAATCACAAGGGAGTCAACAACCAACTTCCAGGAATAGCAAGAAACAGAAAATATGAATGGGTTTAAACTACTTGCACTTACCTACAGAAATGTTTGTACTAGCTGGTTGCATGCCTGGTTCTTGCGTGGAAACAGGAAGAGAAAAGAGTGGTGCTTGGGGTCTCAGGCGCCAAACAACCGAAGAGGTTTGAGGCTCATCGTGACTGAAGTAACAAGACAGAAGGCAAGGGAAAGGAAACAGAAGATAATGGAAGAAAGCGACAGGGGCTAGTGCTCTCGGTCTGCAAGGGAATTGTGTGGAATTTGAGGAAAAACACTCTGGTGCGTGAGAGACTGCATCTGCCCCTGACTGGATGCCCATGCTGTTTGGACACTTTCTCTGAAAACAAGGTCGCCCTCAGAACAGAACTAGAGGAAACCGTGGGTCTGCGGTTTCTGTTTTTTTTTTTGTAGCTATAGTGATAGTCGAACTACTAGTATGATTAGGTTGGTTTTGGTTATTGAATTCGAGCATAGCTCAACGGTTAAGACGTTCATGAGGGGTACGAGAGGTACTGGGTTCAAGTCCCGGTATGAGCACATTTTGTTCCTTTGTACAAATCAATTTATATGCATATTTTGTACACGTATACATATATATACGCGACTATTTTATTTTTTTGTCGCGTTATTAATTATATATATGTGACCGTTTAATTTTGTCACGCTGTTACTTATATCTGTATAGATATATGACTATTTTATTTTGCCCGTTGTTACTTATATATAGCGTTGTAATATTGTAACGTTATGTATATGCATATTCATATACGAATATATACGTACGCGTGTGCGACCGTATTAATATGTTATGTTATTATGTTCATACGATTTATTGGGCGCACTAGGGGTATTTTTTTTTTCCTTTGTACCGATATGTACACGCGGTATAAGTATCCGTTTGGATCCATATTTTAAATACCATCATGTTTCATGGTAATTGTTGCACCTAGTTTAATTTAACTTCACTAATTTGAAGTGGTAATGTACTCGGGGTATTTCACACCGGCCACTACCACTAGGCGTCGCCACCGTCCACTCCTACCCGGCGTTTTCGCCGACCCTTCCTACCCGGCGTCACCGCTGGCCCCTTTCAGTTGACGTCGCCGGTGGCCCTTCGTAGCTGGCGTCACCGCCGGCCCTTCTTTGTTAGCGGTGACATCAGGGTCCGACCTTAAATCGCTATATCTTGTTTGTTATAGCCCCGATTGTCGAACTGTTTGTGCCCACGCATTGGTTTTTTCATCTAGTTTGTATTAATTCACTTTACTAATAATTTTCTTGATAAATCCGTTGTTTCTTCTAAAGTACTCACTTTCACCATTTACGGCTAGTGTTAGTTGACTAAACTTAAGTATTAATTGTTTCTAGATAGGGTGTAAATGATGGTAAATTTGATGACGAATTAGTAAAGGTAGACACAGGGCATTTGTTTAGTATGAGCCAAATATTTGCGGATAGAGAGAAGGTTGTTGCCCACGTAATACACAATCAAACAGATTGTGAGAGATGATGGTGAATTAGTACTGACATGTAAGAGGTACGACAAGAGTATACCCCGGAATAGCTAAGGTGAATTATCCTCATCCAGTTTAAGGCGGAGACGCACAACGAAGAAACGCAATTGTCTGTTCCGCATATGCATCCGGGGTGGGGTGATTGCAGGGTGGTCTGTTTTGGTATTGCATTCGATGCATAACTATGAGTTGGCTCGTAATCCTCATTCACACTTTGTGTGTCCTCGCTTTAGCATGGATGAAAGAGTAAGTATGAGAAGTCTGCACAGGAGTGGATCACGCCACGGCACAGGGCACGCGCGGTGAGAGGTCGTGCCTCCAACTAAATGATCGTTTATTAGATATACATTGCTCCTGAATTTTTTAAAAAAGTGGTTATACTTATTTCATTTATTATATGTACTTTGTGCAATTGGAAATGATAGACGATCTTATAATCTAATTAAGCGTGAATGTCAGTCTGTTATCAAGATACTTAATGTTGTTACAAGTAACTAATTACATTTGTGTTTAAATAGTTTCTTCTTCAACGAACGTCAAATTGGTGGAAATGATAGACAATTATGATGAATTTCATCGGTCAGATAAACAGATTGTCCTTATATGTGAAATTGGTGGAAATGATAGACAATGTCGATAATTTAGAAATAGATTTTTCTTCAATGGACGTGAAATTAGTGGAATTGATAGACAATTTCGATAATTTGGAAATAGATTCTTCTTCAACTAACATGAAATTGATGGAAAGTATAGACAATTTCGATAATTTAGAAATAGATTCTTCTTCAACGGGCGTGATTTTAATGGAATTGATAGACAATTTTGATAACTTTCAAATAGATTATTCTTCAATGGACGTGAAATTAGTGGAATTGATAGACAATTTCGATAACTTTAAAATAGATTCTTCTTCAATGGATATGAAATTAATGTCGATAAATCTGACTAACTAGATCGGTGTCCAAATCATCGGTTAATTAAAATGGAACATGCTTGATTGTTTTACTATCAAACAAGAACTCGATGATAGTTGATGTCAATACATCTGGCTAACTAGATCGGTGCACAAAGTATGAATAAGAAATGATATATACATAACCACTTTACAAAAAATTAGGAGCAATGTATATCTAATAAGTGATCATTTAGTTGGAGACACGACCTCTCACCGCGTGTGCCCTGTGCCATGGCACAACTCCGCTCTTGTGTGAAATTCTCACACTTATTCTTTCATCCATGCTAAAATGAGGACGCACAAAGTGTGAATGAGGATTACGAGTCAACTCATGGTTATGCATCGACTGCATTATCAAAACAGACCAGCCTGCTATCACCCCACCTGGATGCTTATGCGGAACGGACAGTTGCATTTCTTCATTGTGTGTCACCGCCTTTGACTGGATGAGGGTGATTCACCTTGGTTGTTCCGCGGTCTACTCTTGTCGTACCTCTCACATGTCTGTACTAATTCACCATCATTCCTCACAATTTGTCTGATTGAAAAATTGTTGTTATTCTCGACAATGTGTATCATATGGGTAGCAGCTTCCTCTCTATCCGCAAATATTTGGCTCGTACTAAACAGATGCCCCATGTCTACCTTTACTAATTCATCATCATATTCACCATCATTCTCACCCTAATCAGAAACAATTAATACTTATGTTTACTCAACTAACACTAGCAGTAAATGATAAAAGTGAGTACTTTAGAAGAAACAATGGATTTATCAAGAAAATTACCAACACAAGTGAATTGATACGCACTAGACAAAAAAAATGAATGTGTGGGCACAAACAGATTGACAATCAAGGCTATAACGAACAAGATATAGCGATTTTAAAGGTTGGACCCCGATGTCACCGTCAACAGAGAAGGGCCGGTGGCGACACCAGCTACGAAGGGTCGACAGCGACACTAGGTAGGAAGGGTCGGCAAAGACGTCGGGTAGGAGTGGGTGGTGGCGACGTCTGGTGGAAGTGGTTAGCGGTGATGCCCAGTAGGAGAGGCCGGCATCGGCGTTTGCTACTTGGGCATCATTTTTTGCTTTTTTGGGCAGTTTTTATTACCAAATTTTGTTCTACAATAGTACCTAAATTGCCAAAAAAAACATAAAAAGTACCTCAGAGGACCCTCATAAGTTCTCCTCGATGTTAACATCATCTATGTGCTCGTCGAAGATATATGATTTCATAACGTATTCAACCTCCTTATATAATGAAATTTTGGGAGTCCTCGTAATATGTCACAAGTTTTGGGTAAATATTGTAATTTTGTAAAAACTTGAAGCAAGGGCAAAATAGTCATTTTTCGACCGAGCGAATTAAAAATTCGACTGTGCATAGTGACCTTCTTTGCTTGGCAAGACTATTTGCAGAAGATGAGCAATGACCAAGACAGGGCCGTCTCGGTGATTATCGGGGCCCCGTGCTAAAATCTAAAATGAGACTCTTTATAAAATTAAATTATATAAATAGAAAATTTATCTTATTAAATTATGTATTTATATTTATAATGTTTGATTATCTCAAATATAAAGTTAAAATATGTTTCATTCAAGATAAATTTAGACATTTGTATAATTTTTTTATGACAAAAATCTAAAGAGAACAAATAAAAATTGGGCCCCCATAATTATGGGGCCCTGTTCCATTGCCCTGACTGCACAGTGTAAGAGCCGGCCATGGACCAAGACCATTCACATCTGCTTCATCGCACACAAAATATTGCTTTCTCGGTATTTTTCAGATTGATGAGCTTCAAACATGAAGAGAAGTTCCTCTGAATTTGGATCTGTTTACTACAAAACTAAACATGAATTCCCTGAAAATGCACCCTCTTGGCCATGTTTTGGGTCAAAGGTTGGAACCAAAACTTTATTCCGCCGAGGAGTTGCTTCTTCTTATTCCTTCACGCGGGTGTTTTTTTTCTTGTTAAGAAGCCGATAATCAGGCTATCGGCATGCAGAAAGCTGATATTATGACTATTGGTTTCTTAACAAGAGAAAAAATAGTTGTTGCTCTTTTACATAGAAGCCGATAATCAGAGTATTCAACTTCTGTATGGCGATACTCTGATTATCGGCATCTGTGTAAAAGAGCTAATGACTCTATCCCCCTCCACCTCATCCCCTTCATAAAATTCTTCGAATTCTTTGCCGACAATCAAACTATCGGCATCCCAATTCTTCCTCATTTGCTCTCTCTCTCTCTCTCATTTGTTTAAATTTCAGTTTTTTGCCCTTTTTTTCCAGTGGTGATTCAAGGAGCAACATGAAAACAAGATTTCCAGCAAAAGAAGAGTGGAGTGGGCGACTCGTATGAAATTAAGAAGCAGGGTCCACTACAGTCATAACCTTTCGGTTTACAGACGACTCATATAACTATAGTGTATACTCCCCGTGACAAGGTTGGTACCTTTATTAATTAAATATTCTTGTAGTGACTATACATTAGTTAACTGTTGTTAAACTATATAGTAGTTTGTTATATGCACTTTAATTATTTTACATTTAGTATAATTAATATTAGCAGTAGTTATTAGTATAATAATTTTATAATTGTAATTAACTGAGGAGTAACTTAAATTAAATGTAGTTAGATTAATTTGTAGTTAATCTTAATGTAGAATTACTATTTTTACTCCAGTATAGTGTGGCATCTGCCACATGTCAACACTCTACTAGAGATGAAATAAAGTAAAAAAAAGAGGGGATAAAAGAGAATAGTCACGCACGTACGGGAGTGAGTATGTGAGTAGGATATAGACAAATATATTATTTTCTTCAAAATGTTATAACTCACAAAATATAAGTGCAAAAATAAAAAAAATTATATC
This sequence comes from Limonium bicolor, assembly GCA_023374045.1. Taxonomy (NCBI): domain Eukaryota; kingdom Viridiplantae; phylum Streptophyta; class Magnoliopsida; order Caryophyllales; family Plumbaginaceae; genus Limonium; species Limonium bicolor. The sequence continues at coordinate 30,732 of JAIOTZ010001283.1, forward strand.
ATTGTTCATCATTTTTCGTGCACTTCAAAACAAGATGCATCATGTATATGTTTTGGTAAAGTTAATAAAATTTTATGTTTTTATAAGGAGTATATATTACATATTTTTAAAGTGAATCTTATTCATTAACAAAATGAATCTTCATTAATAATAAAATGAACCTTATTCATTAACAAAATGTATCTTACCCCAAATACTCTAAAAACCACCCTAGGAAAGTTAAAAATGTCGAAGGCATTTTTATGGTTTGTAACGACCCTAAACCCTAAACCACACTCTAAAAACCTGTAGAGTCAATAACGGCAATATAAAGTGTAGACTAATACCAAAAAGATTACCCTACCCCCCCCCCCTAAACACCCTAAAACCCACTCTAGGAAAGCTAAAAATGTTGAAGACATTTTTATGGTTTGTAGTGCAAGGTTTAGGATCCTAAGCCCTAAACCACAAACCCTAAAAACTTGTCGAGTCTGTAACGGCGATATAAAGTGTAGAACCAATACCAATTAGATTACCCTACCCCCCCCCCCTCAAACACCATAAAAACCACCCTAGGAATGCTAAAAACGTCGAAGGCATTTTTAGTGTTTATAGTGCAGGGTTAAGGTTCAATTTTTAAAAAACACAAGGGATTCACATTGTTTTATATGAAATGTGCACTTTTCTTAAACATAAGATTCACTTTTTTAAAATAATGATTCAATTTCAATAAATGAAAGGTTCATACTCTTCTCGCATAAGTTTGTGTTAAGATTAACTTGTACTAGTATTAAACAAAATATTCACTTTTCTTAAACATTTGATTCACCTTTAAAACACCTTTGATTCACTTTTCTTAAACCTCTGATTCACTTTTCTTAAACCTCTTATTCATTTTAGTTAAACAATCTCTATTTACGATAACCACTTTTCTTAAACCCCTTACTCACTTTTCTTAAACCCATGATACACTATATAAAAACCTCTGATTCACATTTCTTAAACCTCTTAATCACTTTAGTTGAACAGTCTATGCTTACGAGATTCACTTTTCTTATTACTTTTTTTTTATCAGAAAGAGACTTTTATTTACCTAGCCATGAAGAGGCTGGAGAAACGTAAGGTCGTTCTCAAGAAACCTTACACAAACATCAGGAATAACTTCAAGCCTAATAAAGCCCCTAGGACAAGATAAGGCAAACTTTGCCAAGCAGTCCGCTAAACCATTACATGCTCTGCTTATTTTAATAAAGGAGCAACTATCAAAACTTAAAGACAGATTAATACACTCTTTAATGAGGGATTCATTCGGAAGATCTGAATTAGGCCTCCGAAGAAGCTGCTCAAATACCACCAGAGAATCCATTTCAGCCACAATGTTATGGAGGCCCATATCCCTAGCAAGGCGGAGCCCATCCAAAACACCCCAGCTTTCCGCTTCATGGATATCAGTCAAGCCCATTTGATGGGTAAAGCCACCAACCCAATTTCCGTGCTGGTCCCGAATGGCTCCAGCTGCTGCAACTGTACCATCTGCCTTCATAGCAGCATCAGAGTTAAGTTTAAAGCAGCCTTCAGAAGGCGGTACCCATTTGCTAGGATACTCTTGGTTGGATCTCGAACCGTTCAGCGAACTGGATTTCTTAGGTAGCGAAGTAAATTCTGCAATCTTCTTTCTAACAGTAATAAAATCCATCTTCTCTGCACCAGAGACGCCATTGTGATATTTGAAATTTCTCCACCACCAAAGAGAATGACATGTGATGGCAAATGCTTGATTCCAGTCAGCAACCACTGCACCAGCAGCCCATTTAGACCTGGAAAGATTCCTTGCCATCCAATCCTTGACACCAATCCCTGGGTCAAAAAATTCCGGGCAGTGATCCAGGTCAAAATTACTCCAAACATCTCTGCTCACCAAGCAGTCTCTCATTACATGCATAACATCCTCCTTGGAACCGCAAGTGGAACAGGTTTCATCCGGATGTAACCCTCTAGAATGGAGGAGAGCCTTTGTCTTTAATTTCTGATGTGCAAGCAACCAGAGAAAAGATTTCACCTTCTCCGGGATCTTCAACCTCCAGATTAGCTTCCAAAAGTTGTCCTTGAGACCTGTAGTGAAAAATTTCTCATACACAGAAGAGACTGTAAGATTACCCGAATGATGAAAAGCCCAAACCAGGTTATCATTAGTATCCTCATTAAAGATAGCCTTACTGGCCAGGGAATTGAGAATATCAGAAGGAAGGATATTAGATAAAACCTCCCAATTCCAACCTCTGTTAGCTTGCCAGAACTGATCCACTGTCGCAGACATATCAATGGTACCTGGATGGAGAATATAGGAGCACAAGGGTTTATCAACTAACCACTTATCTGTCCAGAAATTGATAAGCTTACCGTTACCAAGCTTCCATTTGGCTCCTCCATATATCAGCTCACGGCTGCTTAGAATGCTTTTCCAAATACTTGAAGCTCCTTTACGTTCAGGGTTCCTATATTTGTGCAGCAACAGTTTCGCCCAGAGGCTATCCTGGTTTTTTAGAAGTCTCCAACTAAGTTTTGCTAAGCAGGCCCTATTCATGTCAGCAGACTTCCTAATGCCGAGCCCGCCCTCCATTCTGGGCTTGCAGATTGTATCCCAGGCAACTGTGTGAAGCTTTCTTTCCGTCTCCTTATGCCCCCACAGAAAACATCTACTTAACCTGTCTAGCTTGTTACAAACAGATACAGGGAGAGACTGAGACATCATGGTAAAAATTGGCACTGAATTCAAAACAGATTTGACCAGAGTTAGCCTTCTGCAAACGGAAAATTGAAGACAAATAGAAATAACTAAGAAAATTATCCTAGAAAATCTATAAATCTAAAAATGCCCACGGGTTGCAAAAATAAATCCCGGTCAAAGAGTATAGTGAACTAGAAGCTACCGGGGTCGAATCCACGGGGACTTAGTAATTAAATCTAATCCTAGAAAATAGGGAATTAAGGGGGTTGTCGTTTGTTTTGGTTTTTAAAATTAAAGTAGCAAGAGAGGAAATTAATAAAAAAGTGTGTAGAGAGATTAATGAAGCGGAACCTTGGGTTCAGGGGAATTCTTTGCTAGCCAGATTATATAATTAATCACCGGTTAATTGAGACTTGGATTGGCAAATTCTTTTTTCTTTAAGATAAATCCTAGTCAAATTGAGCTCTTCTACCGTAACACATTAGGCCGAATCACGAACTAATGCCATACAATATAAAGGATAAGCGCGAGAATTATTCATGCATTGAAGGTCCAATTAATTAATCTAATCAATTTTTCCACAGATTAACAGGTTGCTATGACCTTTCTATCATCACCGATCAGATCCTGACAGAAATTCGCAAAGCTAATAAAAATCTGTAGCTTTTATTAAAGCGTAAATAAAAACAACAACCTGAACAATCCAAATAAATATCTCAATCAACCGGTAAAAAATCTAATATCAGTCTAACTACAAATCCCCATCACCCAAGATTTAATCCTTTAGCCTAACATATTTAAAGAACAAACACAAGAAGAGAGAGTAGAAATCATCTGTGTTGATCTTCTAATTCGTCAACAAAAAGGTTGAGCAGATGAATGAATTTGGAGAAGAATCCTCTTCTCCGGTGTGTTGAAATGGTTGCGGCGCAGAGAGAATAAAAGAGGCATGTGTGTAAAATGGTGATTGTTTGATGGATGCCTTTCACTTCCAAAGCCTTCCTTATTTATAGTCAAATTCAAGACTTTCTGTTTGTCCATTGATGGTTTCTTTTAGTCTCTTCAGTTTCATAAAATAAATAAAGACCTTCCAGTTCCTTTAAGTTTCTGTATTCAATTGTCTTCATCCATTAATAACTCTTGGATAAGGAAGTTTCTTTATTTATTTTACTTCTTCCATCAATGCATTGGAAGACTTTGGAGTTACCTGCGCGCTTTCTCCAATTCTGGTTGTCCCTTTTTTTCTTTGTCGTTGCGGCAATATCATAGAAATATATATAATAATGTTGTCCGGACACAACTTCGATATGGTCTAATTATTCATATGAGCTCCGATTTGTTCCCTGTTTGTGGCGTTGGAAAGCTTGTGAGGAGATCTATGCATTTCTACCATCATTTCCTGTTTTAACATTAAATTGGCATCAGTTCTGCCCAAAGTAAGAGTCATGAAAAACATATGATAAGTGTGAAAAAGTGCATAAAAAGGTTGCATAAAAAGAATTTAGCACTAATAAAACCATATCAATTCACACTTATCAAATCACCCCACACTTAGCCCTTTGCTTGTCCCCAGCAAACTCTCAAACCAAGTAAAACCAAGCTAATGAAAACTCAACAGAAAGGAAGAGCACAGAAGGAAAGAATTGCTAGCTTTACCAATCAAGGGGGCAATTCAAACTATTCAAAACAATTTATTCTTTCCAAAAAAATGAAGTCATTCGGAGCTAACAAATGAGAAACAAACCATAAGATTCTTGCCTTTAACTTGCCAATCCACCTTTTTCCTTCACAATCCAGAAACGACAAGGGGCATGAAGTAAGATCATATTCTCATATACCTTTCAATGCCACATACTCTTGATCCATAAGAGAAATATCTGTATTTCAGCACAACATTTGCACAAATTTTCAATTAAAGCGCTTTCAATTTTTTCACCACAGACTTTTTCTCCACCCGTGTAGCGGCTTTGGGTCAACTATCCCAGACCACAAGGACCTTAGGTAGCTAGGTGATAAAGCACCCCAAAGGACTTAACTAACCAAGTGGACGAGGCCTGATTTGGATCAGAATTAAAATTAGCATGCTTAGGATCAGCGGAGTACCTTGCCTTGTTCTTTTCCAACCATTTCAAACCAGTCATTCCAACGCTCAAAGCAAAAGCAGGTTCAGATGGAAATATTCTCACTCGTTTCAGCAGTTCAGAACAAAGACTTCATTTCAGCAATTAAAAACCAGAAAATTTCAAAATTTGCACCCCAGGATCAGCTAACCAATAAACTTCCTCTATGGCTTCCTTCCAAGTTGAGCAATTATAGCAAGACTTTAACAAATGCAAGAGAAAAGAGCTCAGAGACGCACAAAAACAAGCGACGAAGGAGCTTACCCCACCCCACACTTAGAGTGAAGCAATGTCCTCAGTGCTTTGGAAGAATTAAAATTGCGCAAGCAATCCAACGGGGGAAACAAAATCGAACAACAGATCAGAAGGGAGCATGTAAATTTGCAAGAGAAGAAAAGGTAAGAATACTCCCCAGAGTCCGCTCAGGGTGTGTAGCAAGTCCAACCCACACTTGAGTTCAGCTAAGCGAAAGTAAGCAAGCTGAGAAATATAATCTGCAAAGCCAGAAAACTCAAGTGGAACCAGACAAAACCATCAGTAGAAAAAGAAGAGTCAAGGCTTGCATAAGCATAACATCAGCGAACACACAAAACTAAAA